>CAVNYN010244045.1:0-12043 GCA_963692815.1 Nyctanthes arbor-tristis | reverse complement strand
CCCCCCCCCCCCCCCCCCCCCCCCCCCCCCCCCCCCCCCCCCCCCCCCCCCCCCCCCCCCCCCCCCCCCCCCCCCCACTCTCCTTCCTCAGTTCACTCTCTAGATGCTTGTTAAAGAAATACCATTTTTATATTTGCTGCTGAAATCTAAAACAATGCAGACTTGAGAGTGGCTATGACTACTTCGGTTCCCCAGTATTGGATGTTACTGAGAACTGAAGAAAACGAAGTGGTTCCAGATACAATTATTGTGTTAAAGGTAGAATGAATGGTAAGTGCCGCAGTTCCTGTGAGGGGTCAGATTCGCATAACTTTTAACGTAGTTGGTGGCCTTTCAAATGTATGCTGTGATTAAGATGGCTCGGTCTAGTTCCCTTCACTTTAAAGTTCATTTGGACTTATTGGAATTGCATTGCACCAACTTGGAAAATCTTATTTGTCCACACCCCCAAACCAAAAAATGAAAAAAGTAAGGGAAAAAAAAATCTGATGGAGCTTTGTATTACCTATAATTAGTTGCAAACTGAGCTGCTTCATTCTTCTCCCACCTAGTACTCGTAGTTCTAAACCATTCCTAGATCCCTGCATAAAGGCTACTGGGTTACTGAAGTTGGAAATCTAAAAGAGCCCATCCCGCTAAGTTTGTCATTTAGGATTTACATACTCAATTTTTCCTTTCAATTCTGGGTCTGGTTGTCCTGCCATGATGGTGCATCTTATGGAATACAGGAATGGGATGGGAGGACAACTTGCAAATTCATGCGATTGAATTGGTGGGTGTCAGCTTTATGTATTGTAAATTTTCTCCATACTAACGTGCGCGGGAGAGTATTTGAAGTCGTTTGAAGCCATTGTACTGACTGGTATTGGGCCACATCGTTTAAAGATGTTGACGTTTGGAGTTGCATTCAAAATTTTGTACCTACTTCTGTAGGTTAATGTAAAGAAAACGACCTTGTTTGAGAGTCTGGACAAGGCAAGAAATAGCACGCTTTTTCTCCATGGTGTCTTGGTTTATGCCTTTCAGAACTTGTCAGTTGACAATTGAATATGCAGAACTGTCAAGGATGTGAAGGAGGAGAAGATGAAGGAAAATCAAGGGAAAAGCTAAATATGAGGCGTGCCTTATTTGAATTGTTGTATGGCTTGAAAAGGGTCACAATTTGTTGGCCATCGAATCTAGAAAATATGACCTTGGGGCTTGGGTAACCCTTGTACACTTATGTTGGAGCGATTAGTACATGGTTTGCTATATGAATGATTTGAGTCAATAGAGAAAAAAATTGATCTCACACAACTTGCATGATGGTATAATTATGCAGCAGCTTTATACATTATTTGACATATCAGCCAGTGTCCAACTTCGGTTGAACTAGTGCTCTGTAAATATCTAGTAGCTAACCAGATTGGCATTGACATGGATGGCTTAGGGTTTTGTTTCTCCTACAAGTTTTGAAATTAATTAATCATTTTTTTCCATATATTCCAAAATGAAAACTTGTATGATGCTTCAACTTTCAATTGAAGTTTGTTGACACTTTTTATGGTACACATATCATGCTGAATTTAAGAAGTATAAACCCATAGTAGACAATTGATGATGTAAATATTTTATCTTGCAGTGTGTGATCAGATGTTCTTCTCTGAACTGAAAAAGGAAGCTTCTGATATAGCCGGGTGCTTCAGTTCAAGAGTGAGGCGACTTACACACCTTCATTCTCCAAATGCAATGCAGAAATACTTTATTAGTTTTCGCCAAGTTTCACAAGCGATCACAAGCTACAGCACAAGAATGTCGACTTTTAGTTGAATATGTTGCAATGAATGCTATTGCTCTTCAAAAGATCCTCAAGAAGTATGATAAGGTAGACAGAATTAGGATTACATCAGGAAAGGCCTGTTGAATTTTCCAACTTTATATTTCTGATGGACTGCATTTCCATTATGTCTCGCTCAATTTTTCGTCTCTTATGGGTTCATGGCAGGTTCACTGCTCTGTCAATGGAAGGATATTCAAATCTAAAATGCGTGCTGAACACATAGAGCTTCTGGAATCTCCTTGGTTGATGGAACTTGGGGCTTTCTACATAAACGTCAATGAATCAAGTGGTGGGAAGAGAGAACTGGGTGGTCCATTCTCTTGTGATCTTAATGCTGCAGAGCCCACACTAACTTTGATGCTACCAGATTCTGTGAAATTAGAATATAATTTGACTTGTGCCATTTGCTTGGTAAGTCCGGTCTAATTAAAATTCCTAAATGGAAATTCAATTCTTTTTCTTTTTCCCTTTAAAATTTACAATTTATCTAACTTATCCATGATCATATCCAGGGTATGGTTTATAATCCATATGCTTTGGGATGTGGGCACCTCTTCTGCAAGCCATGTGCTTGCTCTGCAGTTTCGATCATGATCTTCCAGTGTCTCAAGTCTGCAAGTCCTGAATCAAAATGCCCTGTCTGCAGGGAGGTAAGTATCTAGATAAAGATCATTATTAAATCACGTCTATGTAATACATCTCATACTCGCTTAATTGTTTTTACTTTCTAAACATTTTTATTTGGCCATGATTGATGAATGTCCTCTCATCTCATTAAGTTGGATCAAACTCTAGAAACCATGAGGGGAAAAAAAAAGAAAAGAAAAATTATGATGGCCTTGTAGATCAAAGGAGTCTCTGAATGGACTGCATCATACAATACATTTATGAATCAAGGCATGTATCTTGTCGAATCTGATCTGGTCATAAAAGGATGGTTTGGGGTTCAATTGCCAGGATATCAGATTGTGGCAGTAATAATGTTTCAGATGACAATGCTATAAGAACCTTATTAAGATCCCTTTTGCTTATACATGAAAGTAACAATATTAATTAATAGCCAGTTGTCAGCTTTTCTCAGAGTCGGACTTGCGGCGTTCAATGTTAATCTTGGTTTTGATATACAGGGGGGAGTTTATGAGAATGCAGTGCACATGATGGAATTAGATTTGCTATTGAAAAAACAGTGTCTCTTCCTTGCTGTTTCTATACAGTAACGAATAATGCTCAAATTCTTTGCAGTTGCAAGGAATACTGGAAGGAGAGGATGGTTGCTGAACGAGAGGAGATGGTGAAGCAATCAAAGCTCTATTGGGACTTGCAAACCAAGTGTCTCTCTCTAGTTTAACATTTTTTTCCTTGAAAATTGCGGCTAAATTTTGCAGTTGTGCTAATATTTTGAGAGAGTAACGATATACAAGTTTTCTACTCATAATTTGTCAATTCATTTGTTCTTTCTAGCTTGTTCAAGAATAATTGGAGTCAGAATATATTGAGCTACTTCTTTATCGCCTTGTCTATTTCTCTCTCTCATTTTTTTTTTTTTGGTGACAAGAAAATGAATATTCATTCGTTTGCATTAAAATCCAGTATGTTTAAAAGAAATTCCGGTGGATGATCAAACCAAGTACAAGAATTGGAGCGTTGTTGACGAGCAAACGTGTCAAGAACAGTGAGACATTCTGAAACAGTGAGCAAAAAGTTTCCATTTTGGGGTGAGTAATAATAGGTGGAAACGAGTAAGGTCGAGGAGCCCATGGAGTGGCAAACACGACAATAGCTTTTGGAATAATTCTCTCTTTTCCAACACCAATCTTCCAACTAATAATACCTTTGCATAAAATTTCTCTGTTGTAGGGGAGAGGAAACTTCTCCAAAGATATACTACCAGAAAGAAAACCTAATGGGGGCTAATAGCAAAGTGAGAATACTTTTAACTAGTAGTATGCGATTTATCTTATTTTTTTCTTTTATAAAACAAAACTTATAAAAACAGAAGAATAAGATACTTTTTTTTCTACATGTAATGAAACAATTATCTCATGCACATAAACATGAAACATCATACAATAACATCAAACAAAGATAAATTTGAAAGTTTTTGTAGTTTGAATTCTAATATAAACAAAATTTTAGTTTATATATTTAATGATTTAAAGCCATTAAAACTTTGTATAAGGGAATATGTTGGACATATTTGAATCTTCAGGTTGCAAGATTGAAGTCAAGTCAGAGAATTGAATTTTATGTAGAACAAAGACTGTGTAATGAATACTTGCATTCAACTAACAATAAAGCAAATGAACTAATTACTTTTTGTCTCAAAATTTTCATTGATTTCCTTATTTGCAATTTACTATATTCTTGGAAAAGTATTAAAAAGAGGAAAAATAATACTCAAACCTCAAATATACCAATAAAATAAAATAAAATTCAAGAGCCAATAGGGTCCAGGGACCTCATGGGCCCCAAGTGTCTCCGCCACTGAATATACATATAAATATATAAAAGTTATATATCGAGTTTAGATTTTCAAGTAGAGATATTTTACCCAAAAATAAATAAAATAATAAATATATGTATATATAAATATATATCTACTTTCCCACATATATATATGTTTTTATTTTATATGCTTTCAATTATATATACATTCTCATATTAATATATAAGTGGGAACCTCTTATATATAGGTAAAAATTTAAGTTAGGGGATACAATAGTAATATTTGATGATGATGATTTAGAACAAAAATAACGCTCTTCCGATCTTCTTTTTAGAGTGAAAAGTGGTTAAAAATTAATGTTAGGAACATATTATATAGAATTTATTATTTGTTGTAATATTACTTCCCTTGGATTTTTGTAATAGAAGGGTGTGTACTTTTAGATTTTTTTAGAAAAAAAATAGATTTAGTGAATAGTGATTTCTTTGGAGAATGTATGACACTATATGAGGATATGCGAAAAATAATTTTTCCAAGAATATATGGTAGATAATAAATATGGTAAAGAATTCATTTTGATAAATGAATATCATCCGCACTCTAAATGTTTCTTAGAGTTCTTGTACTATACTTATTGACCAACAATATGAGTGTATGATAATTTTGGAGTTACAAAAACTTTGAATGCTCTCTTTTCCAAGGTTTCTTAGTTTTCATATTTAACATAAAATTAAATTTATATTACAATTCCTCATTAATTATCATTTTTATTAGTTAAAAGTACTGGTCCATGAATAAAAATTTAATTAATTTTGTGCCAAATGAAAGAATTGTACGCATTTGTAATCATTAGTAACATGTGTGTATATGAGTGAGTAATACACAATAAAATTGTGATTATTTAGTTTTTTAAATTATCATACATTTTTTTGGCTAATTATTCTATTCTGTGCAACGCACGTGTATACAACTAGTAATAATAAATTAATAAGATGTAACTCGAATAGACCGCAAAATTAATTAAAAATGATTAAAAGAAAGTAAGCTATTGTATAATTAATAACAACACCCTATTAACTTGATTTCATTCAAGAATCTAAATAGCTTTTAATAGATATTTTGCATTCTTAGTTTAAGCTGTTGAATAAAATCAAGTGTGTGTATATATATATGTGATCTGTATGAAGTCAGCTATTAAGATAAATATATATAAACTTATCCATATAGAATCAGGGTAATCAATTTTATTCCATAAATATAACGTCTTCCATATCTTTTAAAAATTTCTCTTTAAAGATTAAATTTAAGCTACTTAAACTATAGTGTTATAGTTTGATAAATTAAAATCAATAGTAAAATAACTAAAGAGAAAATAAAAAAATTATAAAAGACGACATAGAATATTAAATCCAAACAAAAACTATATATAAAAATCAGCGAAATGCAGAGCCCTTCCAATCTCGGACATTCTTCTCATCCAAAAAGTTAAATCTCATCTGTCGATCAACAATTTTTAATGAAGCCGGATTATCACACAAAACCCAGAGAAAGAATGCCCAGAGAAAGGATGTTGAACATTGGAGAAGATAAGGGGAAATTGATATCAGAGTGACCCGCATAGAAAGATAAAAACCCCCTAATTTTGCTCTCTTGCCAATAATCCAGATAAGCAAAGGAAAAACAAATGGATCTCCAAATTTTGGTATGGAGTGCTGAAGATGGGACTCTAAGCAGCACGACCTGCGTCTCTCAACTCATTTTTCCACTTTTAATCCATTTATTACTTTAATTTCTTCCCTGGGTGCAATGAAACAATGAAGACGCACATTGATTTTTTTGCATTACGGCATTCTGATCGTTTGACCAAATTGCATTCATTGAGCTCTTTTGAATTATTACAATTTACAGAACTCACCCCATGGTAGCAGGAACCCTTTTGTACCCGTTCGTCCTCAAATCTAAAGAAACGACAGTTTTATTTTATTTTTCATTTTATTCTTTTTGAGGGGGTGTGGGGGATTATATTTCAACTTATCTTTTTCTCTTTGCACCTGGGTTATATTTCAACTTATCTAAATTTCTCCGGGCAGACCTTTCTATTTACGTTAAGGTCCACTGTAGAACCGTCTAACATTAAAAAAAAAAAATATATATATATATATATATACACACACACGAACACACACACATTGGATTTTCTATGTTGTGGATTGCTATTTAAGTAGTTAGAAGAAGTTGCCACGGCCTCCTTGTGTTAACCACTTTTACCCAATGCATCTTTCTGACTATTTTAGTCCAAAATTATCTGCATCTAAACAATTCTGTGATTTGCTTTACAATGCCTGCTATCATTTCTGCACTTGTTAACATTTTTGCTGTTATTTATATTCATTTGTTTCCATCAGTTAAATAAGGCGCATCAGATTCTGGTTGATCGTAAGAACACGATTGCATAAAACTACTTCAAAAAGGGACCAATTTTTACCAAGGAATTGAGGCTTGCAATGAAGTTTTGGATGGTCGTGATCATGAAATTGGGCCAATTAGTGCATGAGTGTTTGTGGGCTAAAGGTTGTTAGTGTCCTTTTGATTTGCAGCTTCATCAGCTAATTAAGAGCGTTGATTTGCACGTCTGAGGCATTATCACCAGTAAGTTAGTAATGTTCAACAAAAGTTGCGGCCTCATTAATATGCATGGTTACGGATAAAAAAATGTTCTGAGACAATTTTAAAATTATTGACTATGTGCATGGTTATAGTGCAATCCTGGACAAATTCCATTTATAGACCTTGATAGCTTATTTTGAATGTAGATGGCGCACGTGCTGAAATTAAGTTGTATGTATGTACGTACTTATATTTTTTAAGAATAAACTAGATCAAATATGTCCTGAGATCACTTTGACATGAAGATATTGTGACACCTTTTCAATTCGAGGGACAGCACCATCTTTTGAGTGCACTGAATACAAAATAGATAGTCCACAGAAAAATCCCATACCTTTTGTTAAAGCTCTCTCTCTCTAGACACTAATTTATCTTAAACGGTAAGTTGATTTCTCCAACTAATATAAGCACAGTTCATTTTCCTAGTATTATTCAGAAAGTATCAATTAATTAAAGCATGCAATACAATGGATTAAGACAAACTGCCAAATTGCTGCAGAATATGTATGTGATTGCTAAAGTTATAAGAATTCAAGCAGCCAATGGAATTATAAAATCAGTTACAGAATCACAAACAAAGTGGTACCAATTGAATAGTACGAAATTTAAATGCACAATAAAACACGGCTTTAAATTGTTGGAGAAAATGTGGGATCATTTGTGTGATACTTGTATAACATAAAACTTCAGTCAGATCAAATCAAATCAAATAAAATATTTCAATCAAATAAACCAATAGAAACTGTAGAGGAGAAAATATAAGGCTAGTATAAGAGAGTCGTGTTGGCCTCCCGTTGTGCAGGTATTATCAGTGTGACAGTACAGCTCTAAGATAAAATCCTCAACGCTCAGTCAATACTCTGTCTATGAGCACGATCATATGAAGTTGAAAAACGACTCTCTATCGTATTGTGAAAATAGTATAAAGTCGATACCATACATGAGGGATCTTTTCTAGCTTTTTTGTGTGTTACCCAACTATGAGAATAAGCACCATTTTATAATGCAAATCAACCCCACATTAGTGTACTAATAATTTAATAATGTGGACGTTAAAACTATAATAATGAATAAAATCAAGACATGAAATCACAAATTAAAGAAAATGAAACTTAAAATTAAAACGAAAAAAAATTGAATCTTCTAAAAGTTTCAAAAACGTAAGTTAACAACACAATACAAGCCACACAACCGAGACTATCAATTAATAAAGGATTTATATGATGATTGTACAAATTTTCAACATATTATTTGAATTATTATTATTATTAAAGGAAATATTTAGATTTCGGAAGAGTTGTTGGTTACTTAAATATCACGATGATTGTACAAATTTTCAACAAATTAAAACTCGTTTTTCTTGGAAAGGAAATGGCAACTCCGCGACATCACTTGGAACATGCTCCCAGCTCCAATTAAACTGGGGCACCAAACAATTATTGATT
This sequence comes from Nyctanthes arbor-tristis, assembly GCA_963692815.1. Lineage (NCBI taxonomy): Eukaryota > Viridiplantae > Streptophyta > Magnoliopsida > Lamiales > Oleaceae > Nyctanthes > Nyctanthes arbor-tristis. The sequence goes on along the minus strand of CAVNYN010244045.1, from coordinate 3,666 downwards.
TCGTCATATGAAATTATGTTCAGTGATTTTCTTTTCTAAAAAGAAAATTGCCATTATGCATGAGATTATGTAACCTACCAACTGAGATTTTATTTACTATTGAGTAAGTTAATTAATTAGTTAGAATTTGGATTTCAAGCAATGTTTGACGGATATTTTTTCTTTTTTTGTGGTCTTCTTTGTAATATTTTGCTCTATTTGTGCTCATTCTTCATTCATTTTACTTATTGGTGACTGACCTAAATAAGTTGAGATCGGAAGAGCGTCGTGTAGGGAGTTTATAGTCAGAAATTTTAGGGATATACGTCTCTAGTTGAAAGATATATATGAGGTTAGAGGTTAAGCTCAGCACTGATTATTATCAGTACTAAATTTCTCATTCCAATATTTACATTGCATAAATAATTAAGCAATTTATCTTTGACTTCTCTTTGTAACCATTATGACTTGCGCAAATGTTGATGTGTGAAGCATTTATTGATCTTGTTAGTTTGATGTCGTGTATGGATTTTTACACATAACGTCCTCAACCTTTCAAGTATTAATAGACCACGTCTCAAACATTTCTTTTTTCTTTTGTAGGTCCTCAACCTTTAAGAAATCCCCCTCCAAGTCTCTAATAACGGAAAACATCAATTTCCTCCATTAAGTCAGGGATATTTTTGGTAAGATATTAAAAATTAATATTTTAATTTAAAAAAATAAAACAAATAAAAAAATGGAAAAAAGGTAAGGGAGCCCCCTTGCTTTTGAAAATGCCAAAGGGCTACCAAACATGGCAGTAGTTTTTTTTTTTTTAGGGGGGGGGAGGGTGTCTCCCCCGTGCTTCCTGTCAGAATGTAGCAGCAAAAGGAGGGAGTCTCCCCCTATTGGCATTTCTAGCAGCCTACTGGCAGCACTTTGCTTGCTGTCGGGGCCCCCCGCTGCCATTTTGGCAGCCACTTGGCAGTCAGAAATGACAGTTGCAATTTCTAGAAGCTAAAGGGCTGCCAAAAATGGCAGACTCCCCCGCCCCTTATTCTTTTTTTTATTTGTTTTATTTTTTAAAGTAAAATATTTATTTTTTATATTTTACCAAAAATGCCCTCACTTAACGGAGGAAATTGATGTTTTCTGTTACTAGAGATTTGGACGGGGATTTTTTAAAAGGATGAGGACCATAGAAGGAAAAAAAAGTTCAGGACGTGATCTATTAATACTTGAAAGGTTAGAGACATTAGGTGTAAATTATCCATTTTTGTACGGGAGTGGCGTTGAACCACTGATTAAAAGTATAGGAAAATTTTGGTGTTGCAGTCTTAAAACCTTTTACTCTTTGGCATTACTAGTCCTTTATGGTGGAAAAGATCCATAACTGCCGTTAAGCCTTATTCCTTGTTTGGTAGCTAAACTTATTTACAATAATTTTATCCTGTCAAATGAAATAGTATCTAACAATTGAAGTACAAAAAATTGAATTAAAAACTAAAGGTACTATGCTTACATGCTTTTTTTTCCAAATGTTTTCACGTTTTCATGAAAACATGAAAACATTTGGAAAAAAAAGCATGTAAGCATAGTACCTTGGTACCTTGAGCTTTAGCTAATTATTGTATTTTTTGAACGGACCTTTCATTTAATTTTTAATTATTAATATTTTCATTAATTCAACACTTGATATAAGATGAAATTGTCGTAAATGAGTTTGATTGCCAAACATGGATAAGATTTTATTTTGGATGTTTTCCATCCAAAATTTCTAACTTCAGGACTGGCAAGTAAAAAGGAACCGTGTTTAGTGACTAAACTTACCAATTACTTTAATAGTATCTAAGAACAACAAAGATCATCTCCAATGCAAACATGTGAACGTTGTCAAACTGAAGAGAAAGAAAGACACAAACTTTAAGCATGGCCCCATTCTTTCCATAGTTTCTCTTACTCTCTACATCCCACAAAGATATTTTCATTCCATTTTTCACATAGATTAAGAAAACTTAATGTTGTTGGAAACTTGTACTTTAAGAATGCATTTTCTAATATATATGCTCTTTGATTTATTTAATATTTCACTCTAATTGATAATAAAGCATAATAAATAGGAATATTTTAAAAAACTAAAAAGTTGAATAAGGAAATGAGAATATAATTTGGGGTGGATAAAAAAAAGAGTATGAAAATTTGGGATAGAGGGAGTAATTTTCAATTTTCTTAAATCACTTTTCTCTCGTTTCCTTCATTTTTTCTCCACATTCATTTCATCGTGTCCCATGCGATGTCTATATCCCAACATCCATTAGAATGTCTGTCGCTGTTATCATTATTTTTGAATTACTTTCTATTTCTATCTTTCTTTCTATTTTTTTCACTTTTCCCATATTTTTCCGCTACATTTCTTTTCATTTCCCTTTAAGAAGATGCCTTGGAGGAAAATTATAAAAATATGGGTAGAATAGGTAGTTAATTATGTAAGTGGGAAAATTTTATTTTACTTTTTATTTTTTATTATTTTTACAATTTTTCAGAATTTTTTATTTTAATTTAAAAAGTAAGGGAAAAAATGTCATAAAAGACCATATGAGTGAATTTCTGAAATGTTAGAGACTTACGACATTGAAAAAAGGTTATGGACTCAATTGATAGAAAGTATAAAGGTTGGGGACCTTTTGTGAAATTAACCCTTTACAATTTTATATGTTAATTGTTAAACAAATAAATTACTACTAAAATTATCAAATATTGGAACATAATTAAGTTTATCTTACGGCAACACAATTAGTTTATCAAATATAGGAACATAATTAGTTTATCAAAATTATCAAATATAGGAACGTAATTAGTTTATCTTACGGCAATAAAAATCATACCCGTCCTAGGTTTGCTCTTTTGGAGGGGCAATGTCTGCGCCACGCCACATGGCAAATCACAACCAAGGTATGCCACATGACTGTATGGTGTCATAGGGTGCCATATGTATGGCACTAGACCAATTTTAGGCTAAGGTTTGCTCGAAAGTACAATTTGAAGTTTGATGAAGTGGAGTCGGATTGCCAGATACATTAGTAGTCAGTTTTGTGCGAAATTCGAAGTTCCATCTTTTTGATCTTTTATTAGGAAGATTAGATCGTTTTTAGAATATATGGATTGTGACTTTTACAATTTTATTCATTGCGAAACAAATATGGTTACCAACACCATTAATACTCGATCTATAGCCTTTAACTTGTCATGTACTTGGATTGATTGTTGCCCCACCTTTTTGTGTTCGGCCGTGGGAAGTGATTTTTATTGAGTAAAGGCATATTAATTCCCCCCCCACCCCCACAAAAAAAAAAAAAAAAAAGGAAAGCAAAAGGAAAATGCATAGCCATCTTATAATTCGACAAAGTAATGGAGAGAATGACGTTCAATTTGTACATAACTGTAAAGTCAAGCTCACTCCAAAACAGATGAGTTTCCATGCTATACTTGATTCTACTGCTAAATCTTAATTCGAATGCTTCTCGAGCTCTACTAATCCAAATCAATTTCTATTAGAGCCGATGCACGTGATTTATTACGGTCTTCAAAACAAGACTAATATTGACATAGGAATTTTAATCATGTATTAGTGAATCTTATATTAGAATTTAGTCCCATCAAAACTCAATAATATATACTTTGTTCACCAACAAATATCACGATGGT
>CAVNYN010244043.1:0-48390 GCA_963692815.1 Nyctanthes arbor-tristis | reverse complement strand
GAGAGAACGATACATGTCCCAAAGGTTTACAAAACCTTCAAGAAGTTCTTGAATATCACCATATTGCTATATTGGGGAGCAATGAGAAAGAAGGAGAAGACAATTTCAAAATACAAATTTCTTGCGCGACTTTTCTAAAATCAATTCTTATTCAAATTTATTTTCAACTCCACATTTATCTAACAATCTTACATGCAAATTCGTAATTTTTCCTTACTTTCAATCATACTTTCTCTTAAAAAAAATCACTTTTTCCACAAAATCAAATATGTCTCAAACACGTGTACGATGTCACCTTTTTTTTTTGGGTGGGTGTGGGGTATTAAAAAATGGCGAAATTTAACATGGGAAGGACAAAAATGTCTACTTTTCATAATTTGGACAAAATGGCCAACTTTGAGTAAAATGTCGTTTTTATTCTTATTCACTTATTCTAAACATTTGTGAGTGTCTCGCTATACATCTCGGATATTTAGAATAATTGTCTAATTATACAGTTAGTTTCAGTAAACTTAGACAGTTGCACGACATCATTACATCGTTCTATACAATTAAACTGACATGTTAAGCTATAACTGGATATCACTATGTACTGTTTGAATTTGATGTTATATAATTAGGAATATCTTTGTCCAAAAAATTAAAAATGTCATTTTTAGAAAAGCTACTAAACACGTCTAATTTTGAAAATACCTTTTAAAAAGTGGATTTTTTTTACTATTTCTCATTTTGTATTGTTACTTGTAAGTTGCAACTACATTTTTAGTTTGGAGGTAAATTTATCCCAGGCATGGTAAAATATGATATTTTTGGAAAAGTTCAAAAAAGTGATTTATGACTGGATATGATATATAAAAAGTGGACATTTTTTCCAAAAAAAATTTGTAAAAAACTTTGATGCATGTAGAAAAGAATTTAGAATTCTTTCAGCAATTCGTTCCATCACAAATTCAAGAGCGAGCATCAATGGCATCCGTCAGTTTGGATGTTGAAGAGATCTACAAACCCATCTTGAGGGGACAAGTTTATATTGATTTGCCCCTGGAAAATTTTTAGAAATTAATCATCTACGTCCGGTTTTTGTGCAAAAGTGTCCTCTCGACCATAGGGCTCCTCTTAAAAATCCTCAAGTCTTTGATGTTTGTTCAATTGTCTCGTAAAAAAACAACTATGGGTTTGAAGGCTGTGCCGGAGTAATCAAACATCTTACCAATTAAATAGAGTTGATAGATTCTAACATTGAAAACGTAATGTGTGAATATATAAAAGCTGAGAATAAAAATGGAGACAAAATTGTATCAAAATTGAAATGTTACCACTCAAATTTTATTTCCATTTTGCCTCTTAACTAGCGTATTGTTTTAATGGAAAATTTTATGAAACGGAGAAAATGCATATATTTAAAAAAAGATTATAAAAAAGATTAGGAACAAAATAGAGGAAAACAAAGATGGGGACAAAATTGGGTAGAAGCTGAAAGACTGTAGAGAAAATATGGGGAAAATAAATAATATGGATAAAATTGTGTCAAAATTGAAAGTTTAGAGATGAAAAGTGAAAATTATCCAAACAAAGAAAAAAAAGGAAAAGTAATTATCCCCAAAGATGAGAAATTGACTAAAATAAATAATATGGATAAATGTGCCACATATACTGTGCAGACAAAATAAAATTTCTAAAATTTTATTTACCGATTTGTCTAAACAGACTTCAAAAGGGGAAAAAAATGTAATTTTCTCTTTCCATATTCAAAATTTTAACTTGACATAATTTTGTCCTTGTTCTTTGTTTTCCAATACTTTGTTCCAAATCTTTCAATTTCAATACAATTGTAGCATGTTTTGTCGCTTGTATAAAATTTTCAATTAAAACAACACATTAAGGCATGGGGCAAAATAAGAAACTTAGGTGATTTCACTCTACGTTCTCAACCTACAAGTTTTGAATATTTTTGTCTCCATTCTTTTTTCCTACTTTATTCTCAAGTTTCATATATTCACGCATTACGTTTTCGATATCAAAGTCTATCAATTGTGTTTAACTGGTTAGATACTTAATTGATATTATTTTCGCTATAAATTCAACTGTGTGATGAAAAATACATATTATATATATATATTTTTTTTCTTGAATAATATGTTTATTTGGTATTTTTTTGGCCTGGTTCTTGGTTAACCATTAATTTGATATTTTCAACATATTCATTAGTGAAATCTTTGTTTCATGTATAGATGATTTTCATCTGAATTTATTATATTCAGTAAGGGACTCAAATTACAAAGATGATTGAACGGTACTCAATATAGTTGTAGGGGATGGATATTGGAAGCTACTGACACAAGCTGATATAATATCATCCAAAGGAATGATGAAACTCTTGGATTTCAAAAAACTTTTCAGTTTTACAAAAGGCACCAAAAGACATCCGGAGACAAAAGTTATGAAGGGTTGAACTCCAACCAGAATATATAGAGGACACTCATGCATTACTGATGGATGATAGACAATTTCTTTTTGTAATGAATATATATTGCAGAAAGGTTCTCTAATATTTTTAAATATTATTGTCAATATATATATATATTTATTTATATATATTTTTAAATATTAGAAGTGTGACATATTGCAGAAAGGTTCTCTAATATTTTTGAATATTATTGCCAATATATATATATATATATATTTATATATTTTTTAAATCTTAAAAGCGTTTGTTAAATCCACGCAGGTAAATTATCATCGTGTTGTATACATTCCCTCCCATTCACCACTCTTGTATATCACGTGTGTAATGGGCAGTTCCATTTGCCATTAATGTTACTCACTTTTAGTTGGAATAAAAATTCAAATGCACATCATGTAGTACAAATTCCGTAAAAGATAATTGTGATGCTACACTATTATGAACATAATTAAGCTGGAACATGTGTATAGCACGTGTTCAAACTATAACAACTCTGTTAAGAAGGTGTGATATATATATATATATATGTATATATAAAAAACCATCTATTTTGCCAAAGATGTATGGAAGTGGAATATATATATACACACACACTAGTGACGGCACGTGCGTTGCACGTGCTGTCAATCTTGTATTTTGGTATTACTTGACATCTATACTCAATGCATACAATTAATTGTCTTTTCAAGAAAGATAATTTATCTGAAAGGATGACATGTAAACATAATTCGTCGATCACTCCTGTCAATTTGCAGAGTCAACTTCAAAGATGTGTCACCGTGTCCTCGGGAGAAATGTAAAGGTATGACATACAACACACAAGCGTTATATTGGACCATGTTATTCAACGTTTTAACACAATAATTATTACTAACTACTGCAATATGTGATTAGTTAAAAATGCATAGAATTATTAAGCCACCTAGTTACGAGCTCGTGAACTCGTGAACTTGCTTGCATTTTTTATTGGTTTCACATCCTTTACCAATCATAGGGCTAATTATATAAGAAAAGAATATGAAGGAATTGTGAATATGATAGCAATCACTTTAAACCATAATTACCTTTTCCTTTGAGCATCCCACAAAGCTTTTATATGATCGATTTACTATAACAAAACTATGCATTGAAGGAAAGTTGAATCGTCTAATGTGAAATCATATAGAATCCATAGATAACAAAAAGGGAGTAAAACGAATTAATAAAAAAGTCACTAAAACACTCAACTCATAAAGCACATTAAATCAAATAAGTATATGCTGAAGAAACCTGGGTGTCTTCATCATCTTTTTTTGCATCTGAATATTCAACCAACTAGCAAGATTTGATCAACATTTAATCCTCTTCACATGCAGAAACATATTAGGTATACAGGATCAAGGTGTGCGAAACTATTTTCTTTTTTAATTTCATGGGGCGACTGATATTTATCATGAAGCAACAGAACTCTACCATATAGAAAATGGTTTTACCTTCTAAACACCAAAATAGATGGAAGAAAATAAGGAAGAATAGCAGAAATATGAATATTCCTATTAAATCTCCCTACTTTCTACAATTCATTTTTGAATCCCACTAAATATCAGCTATACAATTGTACATAACAAACTCTTGATTGATAGTGTGTAGTATATATACAAAGGTTTCTAATCTCTTCCAATAGTGGGAAATTATTCAAGCTAATGAATATACATACATACATTCAAAAAATTATCTACATGCTTAAAACTTAGATACTATACGTTGACAAAAATTCATTCAAAAAAGTAGCTAAAAAGGCATAAAATCCACAAGTAACTTCCAATTGGATGGAACACACGTTAGCTGACAAGATCTTAGTTGTTACGATATTGAAAAGCCACTGTAATTTTAGAAGAAATGAGCAAATAGTACTTGGGGTTAGGCAACATTCCCTAGAATTGCTGAATCATATCTCCCTGACGTAGTCCCGAAATACAATTGACATGGTATCAATAATTATCAAACTTGCAGCATTACTACAATCTATCAAGACTACCCCTGTGCCACAAGCAATGCCACAACTTAAATAAATAATAATAAGATATTTAAAAAGTGTCCTTTATTAATAATAATAATAAGATAAACAATAAAAAAATCTCAATATGTCAGCAAGTATTATAGAATTATATAATTAATTGCCAAATGAACCAATAAATGAGTAGTTATTTTATTATTTAAGCTGAACCTGGAGTATCATTGGCTAGGCTTAGAAGTCTTACTAATAAGTCTTCAGTTTTCTCATGAAATAGCTATTTCTACATTAAATACATAGAAGAATAAATATGAGAGATTTACATAAATATGAAGAAGTTATAGAATATACAACATTTTTCAATTACTTTTATTGAAACATAAAATTTTAGCTCAGTGCCCAATAGAACAAAGTATCAAACTCAAACAATGCAAATAGATTTAGAAAGTGTGAAACGGACCAATATATTCTTTTTTCTGTCTGAACCATCTTGTTGAAGGCAGAACTAAAAATGACAACACACTGCTGTACAGAAAATAAAGGACAGATGCACTTGATCTTGACTGTCTATAAGATTAAGTGATCTAATATTATATCATATTATTATATGATAAAAGCAAAGTTTATATGATAAAAGGAAAGTTTTAGTGAGAATCTCCAATATTTCCTTGGAAAATATTAGGATAATTTACAGTTAGCGTCTCCAACCTTTTAGGTCTATTGAGATTACGTCCCCAAACTTTAATTTTAGTCGTGGAGGCCCATAACTTTTCAATAGTGTTACACATAAGGTCCTTCTAACGTTTTCCATCCATTTCCACCATTAAGGTCAGGGGTATTATCGTAAAATAACTAAAAATTGAATATTTTAATGTTTTTACAAAAAAAAAAAAAAAAACATGTGACATGTGAAAAAAATAACTATGTGAACTAAAATCAATTTTCCACCTAAGAAAAAAGTATAATTGAGCAAAAAGTATTGGTATTTTGTGACATATGGTTAATATACCCCAAAAAAATTAATATTTTAAAAAAGAAAAAAATTAATATTAGTTCGAAAAACGAACGACAAGTTATAAATTAATTTTTGCAAATCTAGGTATTAACGCGTAATACGTCAAAGTTCAATGACGATTTAGTAACTTAAATGATAAGTTTAGTGACCATTTAGTAATATATTAAAGTTTAATGATGAATTAATAACTTAAAAGTAAGTTCAATGATCAATCATTAACAACTTAAATAGTTTAATGACTATATAAGTATTTCACTTGCCAGGTGACGGAGTTGTTAAGTCACGTCACTTTACCGTTAAGCCACATCATCTCCTCCGTTAAATTTAACTAACATATTCCGTCTTAGTGATGAAATGCAAATGCTTTTATAAGTTTAGTGATGAATGAGTAACAAGTTTATAAGTTCAGTGAGTAATAGGTAACGAGTTGAAGTTCAATGATGGTTTAGAAATAAAAGGGTAAATTAAGTGACCAAAATGCTATTTAACTCGGAACAAAAGGAAAGAGAAGGATCTAGATATATAAGGGATAAAATAGGAAATTCACGAAATGAATTAAGGGTAAAATAGGAAAATACTGTTCCAAAAAAAAGTAGCCGAGTTGGCACTTTTATATAATAGGATATATATATATATATATATATAACCAAATTTTGCCAAAGATGCATGGAAGTTGCATGTAGTGATAAGCATAATATCATAGCACACGTGTAGAGGATTAGTTGTTCCAAATTCATTCATAAAAACTACGTTTGATAAAGATTACGTCATCTTACTAGCATCCAATATCCAGCACCAACAGGTCAAATGAGAATTGCCTTGTCTTTGTGTATTTTGTCCCTCAGTGTATAGAACCGCCATTCATTATTTGAACTCATCCCATAACCATCTGCCAATAGTCAAATAACGCGTAGGAGTTGTATAGTAAAAATAAAGACTATAAATATGTTCTCATAAACTAGAAAATCAAATAAAAGATATTGTTTGTTTCCTGCTCTTAGTAAAAGTTTACACATTGACAATTTGGACAGAATACTGCAGTAAGAAATTAAAATCTCAGGAATTTGAATCATTGCATTGCACCTTGTAAAGAAATGGGTTGTTAATTATATGCACCAGCAATGTTTTCTGGGTTGATCTCGTATATATTGCTGAGTCTAGTGATTGAATTCCCACATTCAGCCATGGTAGTCAATACATATTGCGAATAACCTCCCGAGGACTGTTGGGAACATTGCCTTGATGACAATATGATTGATCGCCGTAAACTTCCTGCTAATTTTCATCAAGGTAATTTGGATCAGATGGATATATACACCATAAAGTGCATATAAGCTAGCATCCTCTTTCATATCTGATTTTGGCAAAGGAAGAAAATGCTTTTCCTGCAATGGGATATAAATCAGATTTACGAAAATGGAATGTGTGGTAGGAATGTCAGCCTCAACTGAAATCAATTTCAGAGGAAATCACAAAAAGTCAAGAAGCTTGTCCATCTCGTCGTTGGGTTTCTCCCAACTGAGAATAAGCCGTCGGTTCTTGACATGGTGTGGCATACTCTCAGCCGCATACCATCAATGTCTAGTGACGTTATGACACCAGATGTTTGGTGCTTAAACATTTCTATAATTCCCTTCTCCCCCTCTATCTCCGTTGTAAAAAAAAATGTTTAAGCCAGCTATTATTATTTATGTAATACAAATACAAATACCGTGAAATTTGTAAAACTGGAAAAGGCCCGTTATTGTTTTGTATTACTATAAACAATATTACAAAATTTACAAATGATCTCCCACCAGATTTATCGCGGGAGATTAGATAATGAAACCAAACTAGTTAAATTAGATCACATGTACGCGAAATATTGGTCCAATAAGGCACATGTATAAGAAAATAATTTAGGTCATGCACAAGACAAGACTCATTAGCCCAAGACATTTGTGTCACAAGCATCAGGTTTTATAATGAGTTAGCCTTATTCTACTTTTCTATGGATCCGATGTGGGATGCCTTCCCATGTTGATGTAGTGTAAAGGTAAATGGAATCCCACATCGAAAGTGAAGCTAAACTAAGCCTTCATATGGTGTGTATAAAAAGGGCCAATTGATGCTCAAAATTTTGGAAGGGAAAGTGGATTGTTGGGGCCAATCTTGGACATTATACCCGAGCCCAAGACAAATAATAACTAAACAATTTTTATACAAATAATAATGTTTGAGACCTAATAAAAAAATAATAATTAAGTAATTTTTATACAAATAATAATGTTTTGAGACCCAATAATGTTATACAAATAATAATGTTTTGAGACCTAATAATGTATATATTTTTTTAATAAATAAAAAAAACAAAAAATCGGGTTTCGGGGCGGGGGAACCAAAACCCCCCCCCCATTTCCAATTGGGGCGGGTCCCCGTCAGGGTCGGGTTTTCGAGTTAAATCTGCAATCCCTAATTCTAGGCCAAAAATCCATCTGATGCAAGCATAAAAAAGGGTCTCACCATTCAAAATTTTTTATCCCACACAAGAAACCCAAAATCAGTGATTACCGTTCCCCAAATTTCTTCTGAGCTTCGCTCCAATCCACCCAACCCCTCCCCCCCACCCCAAAAAAAAAAAAAAAAAAAATTCAGCCAGTTACCTCCACGAACAGTCAATGGATGAAGTCAACGAAAACACAGTGCCTCGAGTTGGTGACCCACCCAAAGAACAAGGCTCACTAACAAATGTAGCCAACTTAGAATAACTCAAAATGACATACAAATTTTGGGCATACATTGATAAAATAATCCAGAGTACACAGAAGGCAAACCAAGTGCAGAGTTCACTACAAATGTTGCCAAATTACAATAACTTAAAATGACTTACAGATTTTGGGCATACATTGATAAAATAATCAAGAGTATACAGAAGGCTCAAAACTACATTGATAATGCGGAGGTAACTTGAGGCCAGAACAACAACAAAAATTAACACAATGTGTACAAAATGAACCCTAATAGGGGCGTAGCCAGCACGGAGGACTATCCCTAGTCGGACTGAGAGATCAAAAACCCATTTATATAAATATAAATACTAATTTTTCAAAAGAGAACACAAATTAGAGTACGTTACAAAAAAAGTGTTCAACAATTCAAAATCTAGTACTAAGCTAAAAAGTAAGTTGAACCTGACGATTCTTTACTTTAGCATTATTCATTAGTTCATTTCGTTCATAGTTCATACCCTAAACAATTAACCAAATTAAAGTATTAAAATCAAGCAGAAGTAGTCATTCACCAACTCAAATTAAAATCAAGCAGACACAAGCAGTCATTCACCAACTCAAGCATAGACAATCATTCTCATTCACCAACAAAGCCTTCAAGTCAAGCCCAATTGTTGATAAATCCAAGTTAGTAAATTACTCAACTATTCTATAACTATTCCTTATTCTTCATTCAACTCATTTATTCAAATTTCAACAAAGCCTTTCAGTAATTCAATTAATCATTAGTTTTGTTCACACTTCACAAATCACAACCTAAAGGCAAGGAATAAGAAATTACCTTCATGAATCAAGCCTCAGATTTCAAAATGAAGAAGAACAAGGTCGATTGGTCGAGCTCAAGCCTCAAAGTCGAACTCCTGGCTGCTGCATTGTCGACTCGGCCGTGTCTGACTGTCTGTGCTCTGTCCGCTGCTGCTGCCGAGTTCGTGCGCCAACGCCGCTGCCGGCCTGCCGCTACGCCAGCCTCGACGTCGCCGCCCGCAGCTCGCCAATCGCCACCACGCCAGTCGGAATTTTGGAGTCGTTGGTGCTATTTTGAGGGTTCTAGTTAGGGATTCGAATTGGGGATTTTTACAATTGGTGCCTAGGTCTCACGTCTGGTCGTTGGAAGGCAGAATGCTAGAAAGAATTTGGGTTTTAGGAATTGGGCTAAGTTGATTTAGGGCCTTGAGTTTTTGCCCTAGCCCAAAATTCCTCCCCACCCCCGGCCCAAACATATCAAAAAGGAAAAATATTTACCTTTGACGCCCAGCCAATTTCCCTTGTGCCAGAGATCAGGGAAGAACTCAGTGCGGTTCACCTACTTGGTTACACTGTCAATTTCTAACGTGACATACACATAATCAACACATATAATATCTATGTGTGCATCAAACCAGAAGTAGACGGTATATCCCCGCCCACATAAAGTGGGTAAACAAAATTAGGAGAGCACCCCTAGTTCCACCCTTGAACCCTAAGAATTACACAAAGGCTCTAGAGTTTCTTCATACATTCACAAGGCATTCGTCCATATATAGAGTTGAGAGGAAGGCGAGGCTACTGGGGGAGTTCGACGACAGAGACGGACGGCGAATTGGTGGACGAGGACGATGGCTTCTTTTTTGGAGCTGTGCAAGGCTTCAACCAGATACGGGTAGTGCGCAGGGCGGCCGAAGTTGGGCAACGGCTTCAGAACCTTCTCCACCAGGGAGAAATTGTGGTGGTGGTGAAGAGGCGTGCGAATGGAATTTGGGGCAAAAATGGAGGCTCGGTTTATTTTGGGGGCTGTGTACGTGCTTTTTTGAGTTTCAAACTTTTTTTTGTGGTGGGCCATAAGTCATTTTGGGGGGAAACAGCGTGGAAGGTGCAATTTTTTTACTTCGGCCCTTTTTGTGCCAAATTGGCAACCAACTAAACACGTCCTCTCCATATAGGGGAGGACGTTATTTCTGTAGAATAATTCAAAAGGTTGCTTTGATAAAAAAAATCATTATTATTAGTAATGTTAGTCGAGATACGTTTGCTAGTCGTTGAAATTGCTTTGAACCATTTTCTTTGATTTAATTCTGGATTTTTCGAAATAAACATTTAACGAATAACATGCTATGCTCTATATCAGTATTGATATCAAACAACAATTTACATGACATCACGTGATTAGTTAAATCAAATAGGTCATATGTGTTTACTTTTAACTTCATTTAACGCCATGTATATTGACACACAGACTAGTATTAGTACTAGCGGTGTTACATAATATAATTCATTTTGAAAAAGAAATAAATTTTCTTGTCAGGCAAGTTAAAATTCGTGGAGTAAATTCAAATTTGAAACATTCAACCGATTAGTGGCCAAACAAGCCCTATTAGAATTTTTATCGTGAGACATCGAATCTTGATGTCTCTATTATATAGAGACACCTGATATATATATATATATAATTGATCTAACACTATATGTATGGTGTCATACGGTCATGTGTCGTACACATGGTTTGATTTCTCGTGTGGTGTATCTCGATAAATGTCACATGAGTATATGGTACGTATAGTGCCATATCATATAGTACTAGATTGAGACTAGATATATATGACGTCTTTTCAACTATTGATTTTATTTATATGGACATGTCTTTATATATGAGTCTATACAACAAATAAATGAAAATGTGTCACATGCACCACCGAGTATGTGTGAAGGAAATTGAGCCCTCCTACATTTCCAAACATTACTTTTTTTATTCATTTCATAAAAAATAGGCCTAACATGTATATAGATTGTAGGCAAAATGAAGCAGTCACTGTCAGAGTATTTCCAATGCATAGTTATAATTATGAAATAAATTGATAATTGATAAAAAAAAGTACTTATTTGATATATTAAAGGATTGATATTGTCATATTAAATGCTTGACATTCTCCGTGACAATGTCAAACATTAATTTATCTAATCAAAAAATTTCTCTCTTTCTTTTTTTCAAAATCTCTAATAATAAGTTGACAAATATGCAATGTTGACATTGTTGCATTTGAGGGTTTTTTTAGTGTATATATCAATATTCTTTGATACATACACTTAAGACATTCTACTTTAATTTTGTATTAGAGATGCTCTTAGTTAATATCTTATCGCCACATAGTCCAACAAAAAAGTAGCAGTAATTACGTCTATTTTGGGTTAGGGTTTGAAAGTTTGCTTTTCTTTGCTTCTTGCAAAATATTTCAAGCAGCTGTAGTTGCAAAATATTCGTTCCAAAATATGTAAACGAGATGTCTCCCAAATTGAAACAGCGTTAACATAATTGTTACTTACTACATTTTCATTTGACTAGGCAAAAATTTATACTCCCATTGGTAAACTCATTTTAATGAGTTTTAACGAGAAATAAGAAAGAGTGAGTGAGGTTGAATATAATTGATTTAACCAATTTTTATTTAAAAATATAATCGCTTTGCAAACTTATGTCTCCCCAAAGTATCGTTATCATAATTTTTACTTATCGTTATCATAATTTTCACATTATACCTTTTTATATCGAGAGAATAATAATTGAAATGGTGATTCTTAATATATAGACATTATTATGATTACGTTCCAAACATTTTTATATCATATTCTTTTATCAACTTTTCACTTATGGCTGTATTGATCTGATTCATTTTAAAAATTATATTAGTATGTTTTTAAATAAAGAAATAAGTTTTCATTATTCTTTTTCCTTATAATATAGAATACGATGCTTTCATAGTTTTTTACATCAACTTAACATATTTTTTAAAAGAAAAAAAAATGATGTCAAAGAAATAAGGTATGCCTGCTAATTGGTTAAAAATTAAAAATGAAAAATGTGATTAAAAGATTATAGACATAAATTTTATAATTTTAAAACACTAAAGATTTCCTGTACGACTAAATTGTTGTGTGTTTAATAAATGTTGTGTGCCAGTACAATTACTCTTTAATTAAAGAGAGCTGTAAAAAAAGGTTTGTTCGGCTAACAGAAGTATGTTTATCCTGTTTCTATAAAATCGAGTATCTTTGCTTTCTATTTGTTATTAATAGTTTTTTGTGATTCCTATGTTTTTATACTCTTCTTCATATTATATTAGTATTTTAAAAATGTCATATGTAGAGAACACGAGGGAGAAGATTGAAAATTAATATTTTAATTGATCCATATTCAATGGTTAAAATTCAGGAAGGAGATAAATGTTATTTGGAGAATCCTTAAAAAACAATCCCTTTCTGTGTTTCTTGGGTAAAGAGCAGAGACTGAGAACAATCAAAGAGGAAGAAAGTGTCTCCATGTGAGACTGGAAGCGGACAATTCTAAGGAACCAGGGCTAAGTTCCTTATGAAACCCGGTCTCCAATGAGATGTTGATAGCTCACCTGTAGACTCCGTAAGGAACCTGGCCTTGTTTCCATGGCCGGACAGCTGATGAAGCTGGGTTACATTAATTGATCTGACCACGGAACAAGAATGTCCCATGCCCCTACAATACAAAAAAGCAACTGAGGATTGACAAGACAAAACAAAACAAATTGGAGCAAATTTGTGAGATACCGGCATAGTTTATTCATGCTAATTGTCACTGTTTATTCATGCTAATTGTCACTAACATCTCCCCCTTTGACATTTATTGTACAAAACGCCCCAACTTATATTGAGCAAAAAGTCTTTGCCATCAAGTTTTGGAGTTACATAACAGTTGAACTCCTAAATAGACAATTTAAAGGGTTTTTAGTCATCCAGTGTAATTTATTATATCTACATTCTCCAAACACAGTCTTATATTGGAAGATTTTTAAAACCCACAATGAACATAGAGGAGAACAATGGAAAGTTGCTTAAAGGATTTTCATCAATGGAGTTAAGTAAAAATTGAAAAGTTTCTTTTTTCCCTCAATTGTTTCCTTACAAATTACAATAGACAAAAAATATGCATCATTTAAAGTTGAGGAAAATTGAAGAAGAGCAGCCCAATTATAGTGAGTATTAATTTAAATAGAATTACCTGCGGGACTAATCAACGCAAACCAACCAACCAAAACAATTATGTGTGCATGTGGGAGGAAACGTGTGAACTGATCAAAATGCCTTTAGATTATATACATGTGTGTGTGTGTGTTCAATTGTTATTTCACTTGAAAACTTGATGGCAAGAACATTTATGCAAGAAAAGGTTATGTCAAGGGCGACCAATGCCAAAAATTAATAGGTTGGGACGTTTTGCACAATAGATGTCGAAGTTATGGATATTTAGTGTCAATTAGCCGTTTATTCATGTCTCACGCGGGTGAATATCTGTATGTCACGTAAATTTATTACGTAACATGCATCCGTGTATCTATATGAGACAGAAGATGTCATAATGATACCTTCTAAAAGAAAATATGGTTCTGCAGGTTTATTTAAATAATTTGTTTCTTTTATTTTTTTATTATTATACATGTGTGCATTTGTGTCAAATATCTAAACTTCAAGCACCTCACACTTGTAGCTTAAATGTTTGTCATGCATTATACGCAAGTATAATAACATATCTACATGAGCAAAATAAAATTTTTGATATATATATATATATATATGTGTGACTAAAATTACTGATATTATTATTATTATTATTTTGAAATATTTATGTATTTTGCTTTTAAAGCATGAAAATGAGAATTACCACATTGTTTTGTTAGACGCAGTACAAATATGCTAGGTTTATTGAACTAGCAATTTGAGATTTTTCTTTTTTTCTTTTTTTTTTTTTGTACAAAGGGGGATGTGGGAGGGGGATTGTAGGGATTCGAACCCGAGTAATCCTGATAAGGGGTTAAGCCCTTAACCACATGAGCTAACCTGTTAATCCAAATTAGCAATTTGATTTAAATTTTATCATATTCATAAATTTCTCTATTATTTCATATATTATCGTGTAGGTATGTTTCTAATTTTATATTATGAATAATGCGCCTATCTGTCTTGAGGCAAAAACTAGTCAAAGTGTCCACTCAAATGTTTTAAGTGATTTGTAAATTTACAAAAATTCCAAAAGCACATGAAATTGTGACATAGATAAGTGACATTGTAGATGTGACACGTTTTCACTAGATGATGAGAAAGTATATATGTAATCATCATCGTATGAAATTGTAACATATAGACATGTCACTTATTTATGTCATTTTTTCATGTCTTCATAGAGTTGCTCGCAAATTTATGTGCAATACCTTGTACATACCTCAAACTTATAAACCCTAAAGTACAAAATATGAAAAACCGAAAAACCTTGAAGCAAAAGGAAATATACTCTTTTCCACTAATTAAAGTTGAAAAATTCTACAGAAGACACTCAATATATTTGAAATTTAAGTTTTTAAAAATTATTTTTTTGAAAAATTCTACAAATGGCACTATATATATATATATATATATAAAATATTAACTAAAGTACTTTTATGAAATTCATTCATTTCCGACTGGCCTTCTTAAATTTTTTTTTTCAGTCGATATTAATCTGATGATGAGATGATGAAATCCACAAGCATTCATAGAGAATTTCGATATTTTATCTATGTTGAAAATATTTTTCACACTATTTTTTTAATCAATGCTCACGCTATTATTATTATTATTATTATTATTATTATTATTGTTAGAATTTGCACATGTGCGTATGATCTCATTTACAAATCATTTCATTTTAAAAATAAAAACTGGTCAAATCAATTTTACATTCATATATATCATAACATCCACATATACTATACAACTATACAAATCTTCACTATTTATTGTCATAAAAATCAATTTTCTTTTAAATAGAAATGTCAATGGTTTGTTCAAGCTGATTTTTGCTTGTTGAAATGATTAATCTCTAGTTTGTTGATGACAAGGGCATAATGTTTCCTTGTTTTTTTTTCTTTTTGGGTTAAATTATATATCACTTCCACATCATCTTGTCTTCTGTATGTAAAGACTAGGCATGTTTGGTTTGAATTGTTTAATATTTAGACATTACTACAACAGGGGGAGGGGGGATTAATTTTATGCAGTTCCCTTTTTAATATATTTTATATATTTATTTATCTATTTTCACTTGTATTTCATGACGCCCATGTGCACCTTAACATCCATATATGAACAAAACTAATGCACCTAATCCACGAAGAATCAAGGAAAAAGGGGAGAATCAAAATGGATCGATCAATATCATGAAAAAAATATCATGAAAATTGATGAAGAAAATCATTGATCAAACAAACAGACAAATATTCGGTCATTCGAGCAAAGATAAATTGTTCGAACATGGAGAACCCTTTTACAACACTACTGAACCAGGAACGAACTTCTTTCATATCCCTCTATCATGGAGGCATGATAGTAAGATTATGGGACGCCAAATACGAAAAACTGAGAAATACGGCTATTCTTAACGGAACTCCCAGAAGTTGCTATTGTGTTTCGGTTGTCCGACATTTTACGCACTAGAAGCTTGAAGAGCCTGGGAGACACACTTGCATAGCCGGAAAATCCTCCCATACCCAATGCTTACCATTTTAATTGCATCTCCAATTTCAGCAAATGTTGTTTCAGAAGATGAATATTGTGGCCCGTCAACTGGGGCGGTAACATGGGATGGAAAGGCATCTGAAGGGTAAATTCCTCTGCAACAATGCCATAAGAGTACCATTAATGAACATAAAAATGGGGAAAGGCGTAAATTTCACCTAACCTAAAATATTCCAGAAGTCAATAGCCTCCTCAAACATGAGGGCTGTTTCCAAAGGAGAAGTCAAGGATTGCATTCTCTGTGCATATGATTACGTGTGTATGTAATTATGGAAATAGTGTAATATGGTTTGGGATATTTGACATCAGGCTGAGCATATGAAAAGGTCACGAGTTTAGCCTCCAAAATCATTCAGATTGATGACAATAAGATATGAATGCAACAACCCATTTAGGGAAAGTGTGATTCGACCATCCACATTAGCATATTGCCATTCATGACCGGTTCAATATACATTTACATATTGCAATAAGAAAATATTTGATTTAATTTATTAACTTAATTTTCTTTATAGTAATGGGTGGTTATGGAGACAGGAAATTCAGTTAGCTGATAAAATCAATGTGATTTGACCGGGATGGAGCCTTGCAGCGGCTATACAAGAGTAGGAAAAGAAAAAAGGAAGAACGTGGAGCATTAGCACTAACCGCTTCAAACAAGATAAGTCAAGCGTCAAGATCACCTTCCTCCCACAACTGAACTTACAGAAACAAAGTTGTAGATGAAGCTGGTCAACTGCAAGTGAAAAGCCATAACTCGAACTGAAACATGCTTGAGTAAATCTAATAGCATTCACCAACCATAAGTAAAACATTTGGATCAGAAGACACAAGAAAATAACTTCAATCTAGCTCTTAAAACTACTTAGGTTTCATCAAACAGGGCCTTAATCAAGGATACATTACACCCAAGGAACTGAGTCTTCAACAAAGCAATAATGGAATCAGAACTTTTATGCACCTTGGCAATTACTCTTATTATTCTTTTATGTAAGACTGTTAGCAAGCTAAAAACTGTAGGCTTGAGTAATGTAATTGGGAACACAGATTAAGAAAAATAAAGAAAAGAAAAAAGAAACTGTTCTATTTGTCTCAGAAAAGGTTGTGTTGATGATAGAAACGACCATATATATAGAAGGACATTAGACTACATCTGTAAGCTCCATTACACAACATGTTGAAGGACATTTAAATGCATTGAAATTATAATAAATGGATTTGCAGAACGTTTTTAAACAACCTAAAACCATTTTGACATAGCTCAGAAGAAGCGGATGCCGTTCCTAACGCAGTCAAGAATCAACTTTACAATTTTATTAAACATCAATACATCGTGTCTGAAACTAAATGGCAGCAAAAGAAAAGTGGAATTACCAGAACAATAAAAGCTTGACTGAATCAAATTTGGGAGCTTTATCTGTGCTAGCTGAATCTCTTCGAGCACATCTAACAAAGTTCCGAGGAGGGAGCTGGTTACCTGCATGACCAATGAGAAACTGATACACCTTTTACAGAACGAATTATATCAGATAAAAATTTAAGTCTGGGTTGTCTGCGCCATATTTATAACCCCAGAAACCATAGAACAATGTTTCTGAAGTCATTAAGTAATGAAGGATTCTTGTTAAATGCATTCTGTCAAGCTTAAGGTCATTCGAAGTGAGGAATAAATATCTTACAAGTTAGTATATAGCAACAGTAAAAGAAGGCCTAGATCAAGTGGGGACAATGCAGGCATATTAAAGAAAAAACTATTTTGTAACTTGTGCAACATTTGAAAAGATAAGATTGAATTAACTTGGATTGCTAGGACCCACATGAAAAATCAAAAACTGCAATTTGAATGAGATATTTTTCTACTTCAATTAGTAATTATGGTTACCCAAGATCAGATCCAAAAGGAAATCGTTTAATCTGGAAAATTCTTAGAGCCTACAAGCAAAATCTAAGATCATCTAATGCCACAAACGAGTGGAAGTTCATAGGTTCTCGATTAAAAATATAATGAAAACAACCATTGATAACCAATTTATTTAGAAACAGCAAGCATAAAGTGGTCAACAAAAGAGCAAAAACAAAAATGTTCCCAATGCAAAATGTGATTCCAGGTAACAAATATAATTTTTACCAGAAGCAAGGACACAAAAATTCTCTTCATTGCCCTTTCCTTCTCAAAATGCACACATGTATGCATGTGTACATATAGAAAGTATACACAAGTGGGAAATAATTATACTTACTTGTGTTTCTGTTCTCAGAGTTCTAGCACCCACATACTTCCTACTGGCATTAGCATCAAACACAAATGAAAAAGCTGCAGGAGCACCCATGTTTGGGAAAGTCTACCAAGCAGAAAACAGAATAAATTAAGACACAGTTAGCACAAAAAGAAGACAGATGAAATCAATTCCTTGGTAATAATAGAGACCTTTATGATATTCGTGTCCTTCAGTTTGATTGAAATTGCTATGGTCGATACAGAACCAAGAGTAACTTTAAGACTGCAATGATCATAAATGAAAATTTAAAAGGCCAAAGTTAGAGGGAATAATTATTTTGGATAATGGCAAGCAGAATGAAGTAATCAAATGGAATTTTTTTCTGTACAAACCTTTGTTCAATGAGACCAAGGTAAATGAGAACCACATTCTGCTGACCATTGAAACTTTCCACATTACGCACCTCCCAGCTCTAGGGAAAGAGCAGATACAATGTTTCAGTAACTTGAGGTACCACAGTTATATGGCACAATAAGTTACTCCTTAGCCCCAACCCCGCCCCTGGGGGCACCTGGGACCAGGAGTTTGAGGTAAGTCCAGTTAGATACTAATCCATCATTCACCAAATTTTCACACTACTTAAGATCCTTATCTCTTGGAGGTCTACCTAAATTAAGATTAAAACTTCATAAACAATGTTATTGAGCATGTCACCCTCAACTAAGGCCAAAAATAGGAACTTAGGAATAACACATATAAATAAGCTAAAAAAGAAACTGAGGGACTTGGAAGCCTGTCCTGAAGATAACAGTAAAAATATGGCAAGAACGCAAAACCTGCATATACAGACGAGTTAACCTGCAGTGAGCCCTCTTCATCAAACATTCATTAACTATCCCAATGGTGTTACCACAGCTTGGTTCGCCTTTGATTTTGCAAGAAGCATGAAAAATTCTGTTCAAGTTTGCAATCTCTCTCTCCGAAACTTCTAAGGCCTGCCTCATTATTGTCAATTTGTCACATACACCCTGCTATTACATTAATGATAAGCGTTATATAGAAGACCAGCATCTCAAATTTCAGCAAAACACATGATATCCTTCAGTTTTAAACAGGGAAAAAAGAGGACAAAACTTGATATATTGACACCCTGATAAAACTAGTAGTCAGGGTCTGAAGTCATACAAATCATTTACCACGCCGTATCAACCGCAATACCCGCTTATACCTGGGAAAGTTTATATGTACCAAGCTTAACTTATTCTATACCTCATGTCCGTCTTCTGAGTCAACAGAAAATGACTGACAAAAACCGGCAGGAGCGTTGACATTAGCAGCGCATGTCTTCAATAACCTTGACAAAGAACTTGCTCTTAACATGTGCGACTCTGAATCCTAGAGCTCAAAATATGTAATTTTTTCTGCATGTAGAATGTTGAGTCAATTGGGTTATGAACAATGAGGCAATAAAGAAAAATGTGATAACAAATAGTACCAACAGTCGCTCCTGCTTCACATTCTTCAGCTGTAACTTAGCCTTTTCAAGCAAAACTTGATGCAACAATGATCTCGTTTTACCTACTCTGCACCAAGAATTTATCCATAAGTAAAACAGATTTAAAGATAGATAAGGATCTCTTAAGCTAAATAAGGCCAATGATGCAGTTCCAGGAGAACCACTTGGCAGGCACAAAAACAGGCATCAAATTCATTCACAGTGACCAGATAAGTATTTACCTTTCATACTTAAGGTTATGAAGGTTAGATGTTTCCTGAAGAGAGAACACAAAAGTCAATGTTGTTATCTGGCAAGAATCGATCAAGCTATACTTGACCAAGGTATAAAGGAATATTTTAATGTTTATATCAATACAATCCTTCTTCCCACCCACTAATGCAATATATTATCCTTGTGGCTAGCAGACCTGAGGCATGATTTCATAGCGAAGCAATTCATATGTTTTCTGCCTCTGCAGGTGAAGCAAAACATCTTCCAAGACATCAATCTACAATATAAAAGGGCACAATATTTAGAAAAACTGAGTGAATACAGTGAAGTAAAGGTAAAGTTAAACTTCTTTGAACGGTACATAAAATTCAGGCTAAAATGCAAAGGCAATCCTCTTATGGAATCTCATCACATATAAAGCCACATGGAAATTAATTTTTCTTTCGGGATAAACTGAAAGAGATAGGAGGCTTACCTGCTTTGGATTAAACTCTTTGGTCAAGTGAGAAATCAATTGTTTAATATCCTCTGAGATTTTGGAATAGATCTGCAGGGTAGAACTTAGAGTATAATGAAACATAATATGCTGAGTTCCTAGTTCAGTAAGCCTACATAAATAAAGTGGCAATGCAGGTACAACCTGAAGCACAGTTTTCCATTGCTTCCATTCATGACTTATCATGACTGCTACTCTGCTTTCATCAGGATGCCCACCTTTCTGTAGTTCAGGACTCATCTGCAATGCAGTTACTTGATTTTCAAGTTCTTTGTCCCTGAGGAATAATAATTTCATACTTTTTCTCTTATGCGCAGAAATGTATTCCCGTCTGTTGTTCAGCTGATTGGACTCGGGAGATATTACGTTGGAAGTATATTTATTTTCTACCTCTTTTCTTAGAGGGCTTTGTGCAAGGGATTCCCCCAGATTCTGATGCAAGATATCCAGAATTAGTACCCGGAATCAGTCAAACTGACTTTTTATCCACACATTTTGTGGGATCTACAAGTTGTATGCACTTACCCACCCCTCAATTTTATCTGTCTATAGCTTAAATTGAATATAATCACCTGAAAACATCCTTTAAGACATGATTATGCCTATAACATATTTCATTAGTAAGAATACAAAAAAATCCACGAAACTCACTAATAAACTTGAGACATGCATGTGAATGATATTACTATAGAAAACTGACCTTGTCAAGTCTTGGTTCATTTAATTTCCTGCTGGAAGAAGAAACAGAACTGTGGGTGACATCTTCTGTTCTTGGCAGGAGGTTATTTTCAAACTGGGGGATGTCTTTACCAGTTTGTAGGTCTCCGTCCAGCATTGCCGAATGCATTATATAGGATTTCTCATGTGCAATGGGAGTAGCGCAGGTGTAGGTGGTTTCATAAACTTCCTTCTTAGTATGACGACCAACGTCTGTGTCACCTCTAGCTTGTACTTCAGTTAGGTTTTGGGATCCTTCAACTTCGATAATAGGTGTACTGAACTCTTCTATCCTCTCCGTGGATAAAGAATCCATGCCAGCAGTTGGCTTCAAGAGATTAGCATGAATGCTATTTTTATTCAGAAGTAAATCTCGAACTGGGTCCAAGTCTGGAAGTTGAGCATACTGATTCTGCAGCTCTAACTCTTTCAATTGGCTACATTGGTTTTGCGGTGAAGTTGTCAACTTACAATCCAGTTTTCTTCCTGTAAGAGTAACACTCTCATCAGAATTGACAATTGCTTGTGCTCCTTTATGTGATGTGGGATTGGCCAATGAGGAATCAGTTCCATAAGTATTTAGCACATTTTCACTAGTATGTTTTAAGGTTATAAAATCATGCTCCTTGTTCTTTCCAGAACCAGTGAACTGAGAGGGTGAAGCTGTAGCGTTATTGTATTCTGTAGGTTGATCTGCATGATGGATCATTGCGCCAATATCCTTTGGTTCTTTTCCACTCTTCCTATGGGCTAAAGATTCTTCCAAATGATTTTCCCCAAAATTATTACTTGAACTCTCCAACCTGTTACCAACTACATTGAGAGTTCCCTGTTCTTTCATACTTAAGAGCTTTGTTCCATTAACAGAGCGTTCCAAGTGTTTCATTTGTAAATCTTCAACATATTTCTCCTCAAAAGTATCAAAAGGTGGGAGATTTGAGAAATCCAGAGACTTGATAAATGATTTGTCCATTTCAGTACTGAAGGCAGAAGAAAAGCTTGATTTCTCAAACAGTTCAAGTTTAGAAATACTTTTCTGAATCGATAAGTCACTCTCAAGGCGCTTTATGTTTTCATTGCTCACAAAGGAATGGTGTTCTAGGGAAGGAGTCCCTAATCTCAAATGTTTAGATGGAGAAGCCATACTTGGTGATGTCTGTCTCCGTTTAGTAGGTAAAGATGTTGATCCTACAATTGGAGATCGAGATTTATTATGAGAATACTGATTAGACCCCCTAAGTTTGTCATTTGGTTCTGATAGGCCGTCACCACGATTTACCGTAGATGCATCTGGCTTCCACATTTTGGGATTGGCTTTAACGGACACCTCATTCACAGGATTGTCCTATAAATTACACGTAAAAAAGAAGGTATATAAACAGTCAGTGGAGTGATAAGACAAATTAAAAGAATAGCATTTATATTAACATTACTCTAGAGACAGCCTATGCTATTACTTATTCATGTCAATTAAGACAATTGCGTAATAAACAGGTATAATCTATGATAGTGTATGCTTATATTTATAAGCACAGCAGACATTGGCAACTGTCTATAGTGAGGAGCTATTTGTGGTAACTGGCAACTGACATAGAATAGATGGTCACCTGGAGGGTACAAACCAATTCATTCTTAGTCCTGTTATTTTTCAGGAATTATTATGATACAATGGTACCCAAATTCATCTGCATAACATATTAGTAGAATGAAGTTATCCAGAATAAATTGAAGGCAAAATAATATCTCAACAAAAATATATCAGAAATTTTGATAACATAACAAAATTATCTAATAGGAAAACCTTATCCAGACTTATATAAATTGAGTTAAATACCTAAGAAATTCTTCACACATCTAAAGAGGTGTTCGATTCTCATTTTGCTTTTCCCCATATAATCTTACCTACCACTTGATCTGACAACTATTCAATTACAAACACACACATCATACCTCCACCACTCATTCTACCTTGTTTAAATTTTCCAATTACAATGAGAGTCATGCATCGCTTAAGATTCCCGAAAGATTTAGTGCTTCTTTGATTCTCATCATACCACCAAATTGTAATTTCACGTACTACTAATTTGACAACTAGTCAATAATAATCACACATTTCAAACTTCATTAAGTCTCCACACTCATTTCACCTTGTTATAATTTTCTCATTATATTTCAACACCCATAATGAGAATCAAACACCACTTACAAGAAGAACGGAGATATTGCCATATAAAAATGATAAGCACAAGGAAGAACAAGCAATATTGCACCATAAGCACTTAAAACGAGTGACTTTTCTGTTGTCAAATGCACAATACTTAGAGAGCATCCACTTGAGAAACAAATAGGAGGTAACAAAATTATTAATAATAATAAAGTGGCATAATTGCTTATTCTTACTTTAATGAACTGGTCGGGTGACCTACTTCGGTTACGATTGGATATCTCAGAAGCTGCAATCATACGATTAAATGGACAACCTTGAGGGGGATAACATATAGGAGAGGTTACAGCACCACCATTTGTCTCCTGATATTTGTCATGTATATCAGAAACTTCTTTACTCAGCAAATCATGAGAAATGATAGCACCTCTTTCTTGCTTTGCAAACTCACTTAAATCCATAGGGCTATCCCCGTGGGATGATGATACAGAAAACCTACTTTTCATCCTGACCGGGGAGTGTGAAGCACTAATATCATCAGGGGAACCGACAGCTAGCCATTGTTTTCTGCTTTCCGCCAAAAGTGCATCCAATCTTGGAGATAATTTTTCGTAGTTATACTTATTGGGATTTTCGCCAACAAGACTCATATCATTTGAATCATGACGGCCACTGATATTTGTGGCAGGAATGGAGGATTCAGAAATCGGTTTCTTAACTAAAGTCAATTTCATGGAACTTCCTACATTTGCATTTGTTGCTGTTTTCTCTTCAAAGGAAAGATGAAAACCTGTTGGAGTCTTTAAGTCAACTCCAGACTCTGATCTAGCAAGACTACGGAAATGCATGGAAAATGCAGTTGAATCCATTGTAACATCATGATTATCATCTGAAGCTGCAGAGTCAGACAACCGGCCAGGCCTTATGAAACTGGCTGATACAGGGCCAAAGAAATTATCTTCTGAGCAGCATCAAGGGAAAAAGTTAGAAGTTTATAAGTTTTGAAAGAAAAATGAAGAGCATTGAAGCAGAAAAATAAATATGACGGGGGACAGTCCTGGCTAATCAAGACAGCTGCTGCACAGACAATGGATAATTTCGGTAAACAAATAACATCTTAAAGTTGTTCCCAGGTCTTGACAAGTTGTACGCTATATAACATCATCATCAAACCAACAATCTAAAATAACTAATAAATGCAAGTGCAATATAAACTTGCACAGCTTTTACTTAATAGGTATTAGGGCATGAATAGCCTGTGATAGGCAAACAAAATAGACTCTTCCTTTGGTCTCTGGTAGCGGTTTGCCGGTTTCACCAGCTTAAACCTGAGTAATTGTCCAATTTGGACTATGCAGTAGGCAGTGCAAGATTTAGACATTAAACTAGTTGAATAATCTGGTTATATACTAAGCGATGTTTATATGGTATATGAAAGCTAAATATTATGTTTACATTGTCTGGAAGTCTGGAACTAAACTAGGCGACTTACACATTACAAATATACAAGCACATGCATCGCTTAACTCCTGCATTACAAGATTCAGTTGGAAAATCCATATAACATGATGTGAACTGAAAAAATCCCTCAGAAATTGCTGAATTTGACTATTCCAGCTATGAAATGATCTAAAAGTTCAGTTAAGAGCAATTTGCCAACGGGACCTAGCTCTTCATCAGCACTCAACTGCAAATGATAATTGCAAGGCATTCAACAGTATTCCAAAGTATCTCAACTATGTTATAACAGAAGAAGACATTCTTCCTGATGAAAATATAGAAGTAGCTGCTTATCCAAAAGACCTAATACAGTTGCAGATTTTGCAGAAGTTACAGGTCAAAATTCGTCATCATAGACTGGTGAACATCATTTCTCATTGATCAAGTGTGAGGCTCTAGTCCATTAGTTTGGTATTAAAATATCATCACGTATGAAGAAGCTACTAATTTGGAGCGCCAGATACTGTAAAATCTGTAGGTTAGTTGTAAAATTAGGTGTCTGCTATCCATTGCATAATCCAAGTCCTATCAAAGCTATAACCTTTTAAGCTCCAGAAAATAAAGGCTTAGACAAGCTGCATATAGATGGGAATGGCTGCCATATAAGATATTTTTTCTACTTGATTGACAGCACTGATTTGCTTGACGATATCTGATCCCAAGGTCAGTGAAAAAGCTCATTGGCAGCAAAAGTGGCATCATTAAAGTTCCAAAAGCAAAAAAAAAAAAAAAATGGATATAGGTATTTAATAACATTCCTAAGCAAGAGGCAGGTATAACAAGGTAAAACATATTGAAAAGGCGCAAATATATATCATAAAGTAGCAAAAAGAACTTGCCGTCATTGGAGGTGGCAGAACCAATAGTGCTACCCGGGGAGGGAGATTCAAAGGGGCGCAGAAATGACTTGGGCAAATTCATTTCTTCATCATTATCTTCATCATCACCTCCTTCGGATTGTTTCTGATCCTCCAATTTTTCAAACCCTAGGCCAGTACCCACTTCATCCCCGAGTTTCGCAGTGTCCTGCCGAGGAGTACCATTAGACTCATCGTCACGGTCAAAAAAGTGGACTGACGTCATCTCCGCAAAGCTCACTCGGCGGGACCGCTTCTTCTGCATAGCCATGGCGGTGCCGGCACCACCGCCTTCGGAATTCTCATTCAACCGGTGATCACTGGTATTTCTGTCGGCCGGATCCATCTTCGAAGACAATGGAGTTAATAATAATTCTAGGAATTTTTATTTATTTATTATTTTTTTTTTTTTTTTGCGTGCAGGAAATTTTTTCCTTTCCTTTTCCTAGAGTGGAAAATGATGCAGGAATGCAAATGAGAGGGAAATAGAGATTGGAATGAATTTGGGGCCCCGTTGGAGGGAAAATAATTTAGGGTTAATTTCACAAATCATCCCCAACCTTTGAGTTTAGTCTCGATTTCATTTTCAACCTTTGTTTTGATATCCTACAGCCCCCAAACTTTAAAAATTGCACACAAATCGTCCCTATTTCTACTGTTCCCCCAAATTTTTATCAAAATCACGATTATACACCCATAAACATTTTAAATTTTTTTAAAAAAGTTTAAAAATAATAAAAAACTAAAAAACAGACCCCACCCCATCGTCTCCCTCCCCGCCGGCAGTAATTCCGGCTGCCGGCCTCCGGAATGGTCCATTCTGGCAGCCAAAAAGGGGGTGAATCCCCCCATTTTGCTGCTAGGAATGGCTGCAAAATAGGGGGATTCACCCCCTCTGTGCTGCCAGCTGCCGAAAATGGCAGCAAAAATCGCTCCCATTTTCGACAGCATGTAAACTCATAAATGGGGGGGTGAATTCCCCCTACTTCGCTGCCGGAAATGGCAGTGAAATGGGGGGCCCCATTTCTGCTGTCAGAAATGGCAGCGAAATCGCTGCCATTTCTGATAGCATTTAAACTCAGAAATGGGGGGTGAATCCCCCCACTTCGCTGTCAAAAGTGGCAGTGAAATTGGAGGATTCATCTCCCATTTTTGCTGCCAGAAAAAGAAAATGGCAGCAAAAATAGCTGCCATTTCCGGCAGCATTTAAACTCAGAAATGGGAGGTGAATCCTCCCCATTTCGCTGATCCCATTTCTGCCGCCGGAAATGGAAGCGAAATCGCTGCCATTTCTGCAGCATTTGTGCATCCATAATGGCAGCACAGAGGGGGGTGAATCGAATCCTCCCCATTTTGCTGCCATTCCCGACAGCAAAATGGGGGTGGATTCACCCCCCTTTTTGACCGCAGAATGGACCATTCCGAGGCCGTTGCCTGAATTACTGCCGGCGGGGGGGGGGGGGGGACGGGGGGAGGGTGGGTTTTTTTAGTTTTTTATTATTTTTAAACCTTTTTAAAAAAATTTAAAATATTTATACGAGTATAATTGTCATTTTGATAAAATTTTGGGGGAACAGTAGAAATAGAGACGATTTGTGTTTATTTTTCAAAAGTTAGGGGCTGTGTGAGGTGTCAAAATAAAATTTGGGAATGAAATCGAGACTAAACTCAAATGTTGGACACGATTTGTGAAATTAACCCAATAATTTTTCTGCTGTACTTTTCCAAAAAATTTATATTTCAGGCCCTAAACTTTGAGAAATTTGCATGTGGGCCACGTTGATAGTTGAGAATTCTGGTTTGTTTTTGGGTCAATAGCGTTCCGGCATAAATTTTATTTAACCCATATGTGAGTATATTATTATGTCTACGTATATATGTGACACATTTTCTGGGAAAATAGCATTTGAGTAAAAATTTTATTTTACCTATACGCAAGCATATAATTATGTCTATGTATATACGTGGCACATATTTTTGAGTAAATAGCATTCGGGCATAAATTTTATTTTACCTACACACAAGTATATTATTATGCCTACGTATATACGTGGCACATATTTTTGGGTAAATAGCATTCTTGCAGAAATTTTTTCCTTTTTTCCTTTCCTCACATTTGTAGTTTGGTTAGTATGTAGGCAAAACAAAATTTACTAGCATTCGAGCCCTTGCTTTTTCTTGAGATGTAAGTTTAGATCTCCGGCCCAACACCAAACGGAGCTAAATATATTTCGTGAGACACACACGTACTTATGAAGAAATTTTTCAATGCTCATAATGTACATTAGAAAATATATGTCTACGTCTAATGAAATATTTTCAAGTGTCTCACATTTTAAATATTTTTAAATAATTGGAAATTTGATAAAATATTATTAGAGAGATTGACATTTTTCACAATACCCATTGTGAGTAGGTGATCATTCATTAAATATATTAATGCTCAACAGTAGAGGAGAGTGACCAGATGATTGGAGAATGCGAGAAGGAAGGGTAATGTGAAAGAAGAAAGATTTTATTATAGTACGTTTATCATAAATATTTACATATTTTTCAATTTCACATTTTATCTTCTATTATTTTAAGCTAGAGCACTAGCGCGATTTGTCAATTTGGAAGCTACCAACAGTCAAATTTGCACTTTGCTAAAATAACAACTTGTTGATTGTTGACCAATAAGCTTACTCATTACAAAGAAAACATTAAGATAAAATAAAAGATGAAAGAGATGGGTAACAATATTTTTTTGGTTGTTCTGTAATGTTTTGAGAGAGACAAAGTACTAACATTTGCTACAACTAGTAACCTCAGGTAACAAAACGGTCACGTACAAAGGAAACTTTCCTTGAAGGAGCTCTAAGGGACCGTAAGTCTAACTCGCCTACTATCGCGATAAATTCAAAACAACTAGTAATGGCAATGAGCTTTCAGTTCCAAATCCGGCCTTAGAGAAATGTTATGGAAACAGTGCCCAGTATGCCTGCCTTCTCACCCCTTGGAGGGATCATTTTCCCAATTTTTTTTTTTTTGGGCATAAGAAGCAAGAAATATTATAAACCATTTGGTTAGATTTATAAAATCAATTTATAAAGAGAATTTATAATGAGTGGTGGAGATTTAATTGAAATTTAAAATGTGTGGTGATTGTTAAATAGTTGTCAAATCAATAGTCAAAATCATAATATATGAATTTATAAATTGTAAAAATAAAGAGTACCAAACAAGCTCTTAATAACTACGTGAAAAGTCAACACCCCATCACATTGGTGTTGCTTCAACACCAAAACAAATGATAAATGGAGAAAACTTGTATATATAGCAGTTCATGACAACCCCAACTACCATTCTCAAAATTCAAAAATCGCCTAAATTAATACAACTTCTGAAAATGCATACAATGCTTGCTTAAGTCGAATTGATTGGAGATGCAAGATCTAAATCTAGTAGAGGTTCAATAAAATAGTTTAGTTTGGTCGTTTTTTTGTTTTTTAATGATACCACAAAGTGAGTTCTCGTAACTTAACACTCTATTTGTTATATATTGAACTTGAAGTATGGGTGTTCATAACCTCTTAAAAATTCTCACCAAACGGCCCATGTTGACATAATTTATCCATTTTAACCATTAATAATTGACGACAAGATAGTTTTTTCCCTTTCTTACCTTTTTCAACAGGCTCTCTTCTTTATTTTTCTTCAATAACAATTTTCTCTATTTTTATCTTTAAAAAATTAATATTTAATTTAATAGTTGTAAAGGCAATAACATGCCGGTGTCCTTCCCTAATCGTGCCGTCGAGAATCGCGGCTTCACAACATAAAAACTTCCTCTAGAATAGTATTTGGTTAAAATTCTGAAAGTATGCTTCCAAATTAGAAATTTTGGTTAGAGCGATATGTTTACCAATATATTTATCCGATTTAATTTCACTTCACACGAAATCAAATCCGTATACAACTTTCATTATGATAATTGTTTCACCAATATACATATATCCGTTCTAATTTCACTTCCCATGTAATCAAATTCATTCATGTAGGTATGAATAAGCACGATACGCACAAATTAAACAAGTAACAACTAAAATTATATTTAGCATTAAATGTAGAAGAAAACTTCAAGTCCCTAGTTCACAAAATCTCTTATTTTTGCAGATAATATGGAAGCAAATTACCGTTCGTTACGGTTACGGATCCAATAGAGAGTTGCAATCTCGAAGCATATTTCACGTTTTTTTTTGACTTTTTAAGGCGCTTCTTTGCCAAGCAATAAATATCATTTACAATTAATGATTTATTTTTAATTTTATAAATGAAAAATAGAAGGGGAAAAACGAGATCCAATGTTTATTTCCATGAATTATTCCTTAATTTACTTAAGAAATTTAATTAGCTCTAATTAATCTCACGTGTTTAGGGATATTATGATGCTGATCACATCTTCGTTTCTAATTGTTGAAATTTTGGATACTGATTTTTAGCGTACAATGAAAGAAAATGTGCGAGAAAGAGAAAAAAAAAAAGAATTGACGTGAGAGAATTGTGCAAATTGAGTCTGCAGTATTGGGTGCAATTTTATTCTTTGCTGCTCAGGCAACCTAGCAAACACGTTAATTGTAAGTGCGAGTAAATTAACATATTAAGTAGGGCATGCCAAACATTATTCATGAGGGTAATAAAAAGAAAATAATATGTAGTTGAGGGTAATAAATATTGGTTAAATTTGAACAAACTGGATGAGGGTAAATATTGGTTAATTAAAACAACCCTGAAGTTTTTAAAGTTAGATAACTCGTTGTTGCTAGATAACGGGACTCGACATGAGAAATAAGAAAAAGTTACTTTTTTTTTTTTTTTTCAAGAGTATAAAGGGAGTGGAAGGAATGGGTTTGTGGAGTTCGTGATAATCTAGGTAAGGAGCTGTACTTTTATCTATTAGATCAACTCGTTAATCCCTTGAGGGGAAAAAAAAGTCACATGTAGCAAAAATTAATTTAATTTTCTCATGAGGAACACTTAATTAATAGTCTAAACTAATTGAATACATTGGGCTTGGTACCTGATATTGAGCAGCAATTATTTGATATATTTCATGAAATTCTATAATGTCAAGTGCATAGAGTATTTTAATCATCATGTTACAGAGATTTCTCTAGTAATAACTTTGCTTGATGGAGATCATGCTATAATGTGTTAAGGAAATTTGGAAGTATTATTATCGAATAAGGACTCGTCAAGTGATAATTAGGACAACATCAAAAGAGATGATTCAAAGAAGTCCAATTCCTTCTCTACAACTCCAAGTCTGGCCTGTAGATAAATTGAACTAGCACTTACTGTAAATAATAATCTTTTAGTGTCCTCCACAGGGGAAAGAGTTATAAATGTGGAATTGTCACCTCGGCACCATGTCAGTTCACGTGATGATGTGATAGTGTCACATCATCAATTTCTACTGTATAATGATCAGATAGTACTTTCATATTGTCACCACCTAATCAGTTTCATATAACGATATAATGTAAAATTGTATAATACACACAGACCCCATAAGAGTTTTAACGAAATTTTCATATCGCTGACACGCAAGGTTTTAAAAATTATTGAGGTCGAATATTGAGTTTAGATGCCTAAGTGCACCAATATGTAATACAAGCATGATAAAACTATAATAAGGTGTAGAGAAGTATGAAACCCAAAGTTCGACTATACACGAGTTTTTTAAAACATTAACACGTATCGCGTGATTTGAGGTAGCTTTTTAGAACATTAACAGGGACTAAACGAGAAATTGAAATTCTCGCGAAACGTATGGTGGATTGAATATATTATTATTATTATTATAAGCATAATTTGATTGGATCATGAGCCGTAAGTTGGCTAAAGAATTATCAGAGGTCTTCAACTTCAAGAAAGCTTCGGAAAGATCAGCCTACATAAACTATAATTCTTTTGCCACATCTTTTTAAACCTATATTTATGAAGAATAATTCTCATCTACAGCAAAGAATAACTTGCATTCAAGTAATGAATCCACCTTGAATCTAAACTGTCATCACCATCTTCTTCTTCTTCTTCTTCTTCTTCTATTTTCAGAGTACTTGAAAGTAGAAAACTGGAAATTAATTTGTATAGAATGTGGCCGGTTCGAAAGAAATCCCCTTCTATTTTGATTTTCACAATTGTGACACCTTTGGTTCTGATTTCAGTGATTGCTTGCATACTACTGCAGGCTCCTGAAAGAACTCTGATTTCTTCTTCTTCTTCGTTTTCTTGGACATGGAAATCTGCCGATTTTTTTAGGTCATTTTCTTTGCTTTCGTTTCGGAATGGGAATTTGAGTATAGTTGGGCAGCTTGAAACTTCACCTAAAACTCATGATGGTTCATTACATCAAAAGCTGGTGGCACAGTCAGTTCCATCTGTGAGAGCTCTCTGCCCTTCTTCCGGTTTCTTTGACAGGATTATTTTATTAAATCTGACGACCATGAACTTATCAGGCCTTTGATGAACAACTTATAATTTACTGATGATATTTTATATAAATATTGTATTTTCATTGCATGGCTTAAGTTTTTAGATATAATGATCCTTAGTTTGTATTATTATACTAGTAAAGCTAACACAATTTTTCTGGATTGAAGGAAAAGAAAAGGGAGAAAGTATTGATCAAGAAGTACACTAGGATGGAGAGGCTTGAAGCCATGTTGGCCAATGCCAGGTCTTCTGTTCAAGAAGCTGCTCGGAAAAATACCTCGGTATCAACCGAAGACGACCCTGATTATGTTCCTCAAGGGCCTATTTATAGGAATGCCAATGCATTCCATAGGTATTCTCATTGGTCTTTTTGCCTCTTTATTGTAACTCTTGGGATCGAGTATTTCCGATCTTAGGGTTTGATGATGTTTTTCGCTTCTAGTTGTCCACCACCTATGTCACACCCTCAGCCGGATCCCATCGTATAACAGAATTTGATTATTTATGAGTAGTAATCTTTCCTTCTTGCTTTGTATTACTTTTATAACGCACCAGACAGAAAATTGTGCCTACGAGAAATTTTACCTTTAACGACCAAATAATTTACCTGCCTATATATACTTCTTAACAGTCCTTAGACCGAAAAGTCTATATAAAAATGACTTTCTACTACCACAATTATCATTGTTAACATGTGAAATCTTTTTTCTTGAACTCAGTGCATCTTTTATTGAACTTTCTGATCCTTTGCTTAACAGGAGCTATCTTGAAATGGAGAGGTTGTTCAAATTTTACGTATACAAAGAAGGTGAGCTCCCGATATTCCACACCGGTCCATGCAGAAGTATATATTCAACAGAAGGAAGATTCATCCATGAAATGGAAAGGGGGAACTTGTATAGAACAAAAGATCCAGATGAAGCCCTTGTGTATTTTCTTCCATTCAGTGTGGTAGCTATGGTTCACTATCTCTATGTTCCTAATTCTCATGACATGAGTCCCATTAAAACCGCTGTTTCTGATTATATAGACATGATTTCTTCTAAATATCCCTTCTGGAATAGAACTCTTGGAGCTGATCATTTCATGCTCTCTTGCCATGATTGGGTAAGTCCATTTATGATTGAGATTAATTCAACTTAAAAGGTCAACATTGCTAAGAAACATGGCTCAGATTGAGGGAGTTATCCGTCTTATACGTGTCCCAAGAGATGGTGACTTGTTTGATCAAACATATTAACCTAAAAATCCGTGTGCTTGCTTGAGTTATAATTAGAATAAAGTAACTTTATGTCTTGCTCATTGCTGACTTATTGAAAATTGACTTCATCATTTTTCAGGGTCCTTATTCAACTTCTCATGTTCCACTATTGTACAACAACTCCATTAGAGTTTTGTGCAACGCAAACACATCTGAAGGATTCAATCCACTCAAAGATGTGTCTCTACCAGAAATCAATCTCAAGACTGGAGAACTCACAGGCCTTTTGGGAGGATCATCCCCTTCAGAGAGATCAATCTTAGCCTTCTTTGCTGGCCATTTGCATGGGGACATAAGGTCTCAACTGTTACAGCAGTGGAAAGAAAAAGATCAAGATGTACAAGTCTATGAAGAAGTTCCAAAACATGTATCCTATGAATCCAAGCTTAAACAGAGCAAGTTCTGTCTTTGTCCGAGCGGGTACGAGGTGGCAAGTCCAAGAGTTGTTGAGGCAATATACGCAGAATGTGTCCCGGTTTTGATATCAGATGGATATGTGCCACCAATGAGTGATGTCCTTAACTGGGACTCATTTTCACTTTCAGTGGAAGTTAAGGATATACCCAATATCAAGAAAATACTAATGGGTGTATCTGAGGATCGGTATTTGAGATTGTATGAAGGGGTGAAGCAGGTCCAGAGGCATTTTGTTGTAAATGGACCACCTAAAAGATTTGATCTTTTTCACATGATTATGCATTCCATATGGCTAAGAAGATTGAACATGAGATTCCATGAGCAATGAGCATTTTTGGGACATCTTTGGGCTGGTCTCGCCAGTGTCAACTTAATTAACATGATTAAAGAAATTAAAAAGGCGCCTAAGTTAGCGCTTGATCTGTTGTTTTGACCAACCTGGTTTCTTCTAGCTTACTTGACGGGCCAATTTCTAATGGCCTGTAGATATAACATTTTGTACTATTTTGCTCTTCTATGATATGGCGCTTTAAACGTATCCTGACCAACTATAAATTTTCTCTAACTTCAACATCATCATGCATCTTTTAATTTTTTCCGTTCAATTTTATCTACAAAAAAGATTCTAAATCGTGAGTTATAACTAGAAAAGTCGTACATACTAGCTAAGCTTGGTTTATCTGTCAGTACCATATCTTATTAAGGCCTGCAATTTTAATGAAAAAAGGTCTTTTTTAGCTTTATATACACAACCAATATCTAAAAAGTTCAATAATTCATCGAAAGAAAAATTGGGTAAAACTGATTCCTTTGATATCTACTCTTCCAATCAAATTGATATTATATCCTAGATTGGACAAGTTCAACAAGAATCTTAATTATGAATGGGTGTACAGCTTAATTAAAGAGACCATTATAAACAATGAAATAGTACATGTGCAAATGAGATTATTAGTGAATATATTTTCTTGATCAGCAGATAAGCTTTGTTAGTGATCATATTTTCTTAGTATTGAAACAATAATATTATAAGAAGAGTCATAAAGGAGAGCTAATTATGTTCCCACAAGCCAAAATATGCAATCTCATCACTAGCAGCTGGACTTGGGGTATGAAAATAACCGTTAACCTCTCTCATCTCACAAACACCACTGATCATCTCATCCGTGCACGTATCTGCATACCAAATCATTACATCCTCGCAAGGAAAAGGGCTCTCCTCCAAAATGTCCAGCCAGTTAAATTCTTGAACGTTATCCAAAGCACTATCTACGCTCTTTTCTTCCGTAGGCAAGTTCTTCCCCATCTCCATGGAATCCTGCAGTTCTTCGTTTGGATCTTCGAGCAACTCCTTAAGCACGGTGGCATCAAATTCGGTTATCTCTAGCTCTTCGAGCTCGTCTATGGTAGTTAGTGAAGATTGGATATCAGTAGATAAAGTTGAGGCCATCTATTGATAAGGAAATTAGTGAAGTAGAAGATAAAAGAAGGTGAGAAAGGGAGACAAAGGGTTGGATAGGCTATGTTAAATGCATGCTGAGAGTAATAAAGTTCATTGTGATGGAATGGGCTTATATAAGCTCTATCTATGTCCATTTCACGCACACTATCAGCTTTGATTGTGTTATGTACCTAATTATATGTTGGCAAAGTACAATTAGATATATCTTCTCTTTAAGTTTGCAAAGTACTATTAGATATATTTTCTCAAGTTTAAAGATAACGTGCTCTCGTGGCTGACACAAAATAATAAATTTTCGATTTCAGGCACATGGTTCAACACAACACTTCACAGTGATACCGACTATTTATGAAAATTGAGCACGAATGATCAAGTTAATGAGAAACGTTAATTAACATGAATCTTGTGGATCCATAAAGGGGCGGGATGTGTCAAATTAAAACCAAAACAAATTGCGCTTTGTTATTACTTTTAAGCGTGATGGAATTATCGAGTCATATACCTTGAATCATTATCAAAAGCCTAGCTAGAAAGTTCTATTAATTAACATATATAGCAACAAAATTATCACAAAAGTGATATTATTCCTTTTAATTGTTTCTTGGAAAAGAAAATTGATGTTTACATCCGAGTGATAATTAAATCTGTTTGCCAAAAAAAAAAAAAAGTGATAATTAAATCTTCATCCTACAAGTGGGCTATGCTTATCTGTTTTTAGATAAAATGTGAAAGCGAAATGTTTGGTTATGTTTTCTGGTAGAAAGTAGGGAGAGATGAGGTGGAAGGTCACTAATATCAATGGCAAATTGGTAGGCAGCACCAGCTCATTTACACTTCGATAAGAATTTTCCAGAACCAATTGATGGTCTTCTTATGGAACCAACTTTATGATGTATCCCGATAAAGAATTAACATATGCTACCATTCCGCCACATCATGAATTGATTTCATGATAAGGAAACCAGCTACTGGTTTTAGATTTCTGCTTTGTTCAGTTCCATAAGTACTTCTACTGGTTTATTAAGCGTGAAAAGTATAATATACTCAAACGACATGAATTACAACTCTAGTATATATACAAACATGTATGAAAACGTAAGAGTACAATTGATTGATGATAACACTTTTCATAATTAACTATTTGAACCAATTAAATGGAGTAACTCAATCTTCTCTTATAAAAGTGTGCGCATCTCGAATAAATTGTAATTTAGAGTTAGGGCAATTCCGAGGATAGAACAATAGGGTACATAGAAGATTCGGGTAACAAGTAACATGACATTTACGCGGCACGTGAATTGCTAACCTTATGACAATTACGTGAACCTAACAAAAGGTTCCTAGAACTAACACGAAAAAACGGATTGGGGGACCAAAAAAAGTGTTGCACTTTTAGGCCAAAAAGAAAGACAAAAAAATTCACAAGTAAAAACTTGGGAAACTTTTAGCTTTTGTGCTCTGAAGAATTACTTTGAAAATGATAAAGGGCGGTGATATGTACATGAAATTTTATCAGATATGGTAGACGATGAGATTCTTTTCTTTAGACTGAGTATGAGAAAATCGAAGATTTAGAATTCGAACACCGGGAACGAAGATTTAGTTTTGACTTTGCTAAAAAGTTAGCTAACAAAACTAAATTTCATTTTCAACAACATATTTTTTTCATAAAAGTTATAGCACCCGAGCCTCAATCAAAATCGAGTTAATATACCAAGGCATACCAACCAAGACATAAGACCTTTGTGTTCTTGCCCCCATGACTGTTGGAGTATATTTTTTATAGTATAGTTTTATATCATGTTTGCTAGTTTAGTATTTCATGTTACTAGTTAGTGTAAGTTAGTCCTCGTATATAGGAGGACCTATATTCTTTCTTTGCACATTGAATTCCTTTTGTATAACAACTAGGGTTTGTTCATTCTCCTTCTCCTTTGATTTCCCCTCTTTGATTTCTTCTCTTTGATTTGTATGAATGAAAGACATTGTTGCTATTGAGTTGTTAACAACCACGAGCATGACATAGCTGTAAAACAGGAGGCTTAAAACGGTTCACTTATGGAGGATTGTGGGTTCGAATTCCAGAGACTGTGTTATGATCACAAAAGTCTAGACCAGGCTGTGACAACATTTGGATTTACCCAGAGGCCCAGAGGACAAACTCGGGAGAAGGCCGTCTCTTTCAAGATTAGTTGGGCGAAGGTTGGATACTTGGGTTACAGAGAAAGGAGAGGCCACCAAAAAACAAGAGCTCTGTGTTTTCCAATTCGTTCGTCCTATGCGCTAGCAAATAGCTCAATTAAACCATGATATAAGACGAACAATTTCAATCGGTATCTTGAATGTTCAAATGAATTTAGGTTACTGAACATTGTTAGGTGAATAATAGTTTCGGTGCCAAATAAAATGACATACAGCATGCAGGCTCATCTATATACCAAATGAAATGAATCCACTCATAATAATTAACTAAAAGAAGACCATGGAGAAATGGTCAAGTCCAAGTTGATATGAGTTAATCTAGAATTTTGAGGATCCTCTAAATGCAATAGATTTCTTTCTTTTGAAACACCAAAATGCTCTTGCTTTCTCATGTTTCTTGTTGAGCTTCCTTTTGCATCCTGCAACCACGTAAACATTTATCTGGGTACATTTATAACATGTAGAGAATCTTCTATTTATCTTAGGATATATACATATATATGTGTGCGCGTGCATATTTTGATTTTTTTTGTTTTTGTGCATATGATGAAATTAATTGCAAGAGTAGCTAGTGAATAAAATTCATTGGTAACTAAGAACTGGTCACAACAAAATTTTGGTCATAAAATGTCATTTTGGTCACTGAAAA
This sequence comes from Nyctanthes arbor-tristis, assembly GCA_963692815.1. Classification (NCBI taxonomy): domain Eukaryota; kingdom Viridiplantae; phylum Streptophyta; class Magnoliopsida; order Lamiales; family Oleaceae; genus Nyctanthes; species Nyctanthes arbor-tristis. Next base: position 10,449 of record CAVNYN010244043.1, on the reverse strand, counting down.
AAGGTTTTAGAAAAGTTTTAAGGCAAAAATTTTCGTCATTAACTCATTAATCAAGAGCAATTGGTATGTACTCTTGGATACTAATTAAATGAAATATCGGTGAAAATTTCTTTATTTATCTGGATCGTTAATCCGTACCCTATAATACCTTTTGGCTTGCCAACATGCTTAGAGATATACACCATGGTATGTAGTTACTTTGCCATAGTATGTTTGGTGTCAGTACGTACTAGATGTGTTATAGCTAGCTAGCTATATAACATTTATTTTATACTCCTAATTAAAATAAGTGAATCTGTCAATAAATAAGATAATAAGACGAAGGAGTTACCTGGTGCTGGTAATCATGGTGAAATAATGAATCTTCCTTTTGTATGCTCTTAGGTGGCTGATGTTCTCTTAATTCTTTGGAGATTTGTCTGCAAACAATTGTTTCAAATGAGTTAGAATCTCTTCAAAGCGATATACACACACACACATATAATTATGTATATATCTTCTATTTGTAAAACTAAATTTATCCGAAAGGTCATAGGAGAAGAAGCAAAATGATTTATTTATTTTTATTTTTTATTTTTTCGTGAGACGTGTAATTGAATATTTTCATGGATTGACTAAAATTTTCAGCAAAGAATATTAACACAAATAATAGAAACAACAAAAATAACGACATTGGATGCTTACCTCAGTGAGAACTGCTCCGCATTCTCCATATGTAAAAAGATGTTAAGAGAGCTGGTAGTTCCACTCATGCTTCTGTACATCTGATAATTAGAGACTAATTAAATATAATATGATAATTACTAAAAGAAACTTAAAGACAAGTATGATGGAATGTAGTTAATTAAGCTTAATACATCTTCAAAAATTTTCCCTAAACATCTTAAACTTCTAGTATATAAGCTAGCTATAGTCATTTAACATAATTTTAAATGTAGTAAGCAGAAGCTCTAATTGGTAAGGGCAAGTTTTGTGACAACAGATTGTATAAAATTAAAATAATTTTTACAAAATTACATAGAATTGTGTAGACGGTATATCTTATTAAGGGCACTTATATAAGAAGAGTATTTTCTTTTTTAGCATTTTCCTATTCAATATAACTATAGAGAATATTTTCTTTTTTACTATTTTCGATTCAATATAACTATACTATTATCTGTTGTCTATGAGGGCCTTATTTTATTGGATTGTTACACACCATGTTTGTTGTTACGAAAGTAATATTATTCCCTCTTCTTCATTGTCATTTCTCTTACTATCTATCCAATTTAAACCAAATGTTTCAATCAATCAATAATGTACATCACGTGCCCTGATTAAGTGCTGTTAATTAAGGAAAGTTTAGAGATGTTAGAAAAGTTAACCAAAGAGAACTTTTCTACTGAAGATTCCAAGCATCAGTCATCACAAGAGACTCCAATTCTGCTAAAAGGTCTCAGCCATTTGGAATTCGAACGTTATCATGAGGCATCTAGAAGTAAAGATAGATGTATTTTAACACAACTTATTATAAATATAGTAATATTTATACTGGTCCGATCGATATATATATATATATATATATTTTTGGTTCATGTAAATTGTGTATATATACACATGTAATTATTATTAATCATACCATCAGAATAATTCTAGTTGTACATAAAAAATTGACATAGCTAGTGTGAGTCATGTGATTCATTAATTTGAAAGTGATGTGATGTAGAGAAACATAATCATGTCGTCTGAAGTTTGTGTCAAATTTTATGCATAACTCTAGGTTCTTTTTCCTTATTAAAAAAAGAAAAAAAAAAAAAAGAAAACTCTATATGTTCTTTTAGCATAACTCAGTATATAATAGACAAATGATCAACCCTAAATTCTCAACAAGATGTAACGTATTGTTGTTAATTTGTTGACGAGGTTTTTTTCCCCACCTAAGCACCATATGCTTATATGTTAAAATGATGAGCACCACCCCTGCATAGGGGGGTGTGAGCGGGATGTTCATCATTTTACCATATAAACACGATACGTCTCGAGTCCAAGAGTTTCCCTTTGCAGAAATATATTATCCTAAAGGATGTCTTGTTAATCCAAATTATTTATTATAAAGATCTCTTTATAATTTCTCATATGTTCAAGTATCGTATAAAAATATGCGTACCTGAAGGTGGCTCTTGACATGGGAGACCTTGAGTCCTTTGACAGACATTATTTGCAGAATTCGTTTGGGAGTTGCTTCTGTAAATCAAATCAAAATTTCATTAAGAAACTAACATATTCCAAACTTAATCTTCAGTAATTATTATGCAATTAATTTTTTGTTTTTCCCACTTCCTTTTGTACTCTCTTTGGCTACAGGTACGTAGGGCTCAATTCCAAACCCTAGCTTTTGCAAGAACGGGCCATGATTGAGTGCAGAGATAAACTAGCTAGTTCAAAGCTATTTCTTTTTCTTCTGCAACTATTTGCTGCTTTGATCAAATGAAAACTTACTGTATTTCCCACCAAGAAGTTGAACGGCTTGAACAAAGTGTTGATGAAGCTCGGGTGTCCATCGCAATCGCTGAAATTCTGATTTCTTGTATTTCCTTGGCTTATTTCCCTGAATATTTTCCATTTCCATCTCACTAAGACATGAAAAAAGCCTACAATATTGATGGTACACGTATATATGTTCCAATTTCCTCCACAAAATATTAGTTTTAGACCATGGACTTTTATGGCTTGAGTGGGGACGTTTTGCAAATTTACAATTAACATATTCAAACTTCTTGAAATTAAATGGTAAGTAATTTTATATAAATTCAAAACACAACTTTTAGAAAGGTATATTTTCCCCATTTGTCAGGCTACTTATATTAGGTGCCTTCGAAAGTTTCATACTTTGCCTAACTTTTTGGGGTTATTCTATGTTGCTTCACATAAGCAAAACGGCATAAATAAATCCAATTTCTTTGCATACATTCTGCTATTAATTAAATAATTCTTGTGTATTTGCGTCACTTCAATTTTGCTTGAGCGATTTACATTCATTTGGTCAGAAACTATATATATATATATATATTGTCATGTATGCATTTGAAACACCAAAGCGAAGAAAATATGAATATTTAATTTCAAAATGAAAATTAATCTTTGTTGTCTTAGAAATTATAATTTCATTCATGAATTTGGTGCGCTGATAGCTAGCCCTAACCTTTTCAGTAGGAGAATTTTGGGTTTTACAACAGAATTTTTTTTTTCCCACTGAACATATTGATTTATTAATGATCAAGACCATTTTCAACTTTACGAAACATTGTTACTCGTCAAAGTACCATACCACTTGAAAGAAGACTATGAAGACTAACTAAATTCATTTATATAATTGATTCATTTATATAATTGATTGAGAGAAGATTATTGTTCCCTCTTTGAACTTAGATGCAATCATCTTTCACTACTAAAAAAAGGCTTTCACCGATAGAAAAATTCATCGCTAAAGGTGAAATTTCAGTCAGTGAAGCCCTGCTCAGTAATACCTACTGACGGAAAATTGAAATCCATCGAAATTTCCAATGGACATCAAAAAAATAATAAATGAAAAAATTATTTTCCAACCTGTGAACCGCAACCCGCGGGGTTGACCCACAAAAACCCACCAACCCGCGCGTAATTCCTCTCAATATGTGGGAGAATCGAACCTAAGACTTGAGGGTTGGGGAGTAAGTTCTCAACCACCAAGCTATTGCGCATTCTTGTTAATGTGTTGACAAAAAATATATATAAAGTATCTTCTAGTCATTTTGTTATTTTAAAAATAATGAATTTTCTTTTTTAAGCATTGGACTTTATATATTATTTATTATTTCATTAAACTTTATTATATTAAAATATGTCATTTATGCTCTAAATTTATTTGAGTATGTCATTAATATAATATTTTGCCCCGAGTTTTCTATATTATATATATTGTTAATTAAAACTAAAAATAATAATAATAAAAGAGGGTTTACTAAAATTTGTTGTATTTTATTAGCCAGAATGTGATTTAAACATTAACCACAAAATAATCGATGAAAGATTAAGGTTTTTTTTGTTTTATATTTTTTTCATTAGGTAAAACCACATCAGCATTAAGGACTTGTTTGGGATAGTTTATTTTTTCTATTTATAAATTCACCTACCATAATTTGACTGTTAATTTGACGACTACTCAATAATCATCACACATTTCAAATTTCAATTACATCTCTATCACTCATTTTCACTCATTATAATTTCCCTTTATAAATTGACTTTATAAATCTAACCAAACAGGCTCTAAAATTTATTTCATATTATTATTATTATCTCTTTTTTTTTTTTTTTTTTACAAATGGATTGCCGGACATTATAAGAGTGTATGGAATCGACTTTTTCATAAGACAAGTGCACGGGTCATATATGCGAATGTAGTAGAAGGAAATGATATAAAAGTTTGTTGTTGATTTTTTTTTTGCTCCTTTTTTTTCGAATTTTAGTTTGTACTTTTAATTACAGATACCAAAACACAAAACATTTTCTATTTCATATCTAGGGGTTGTTGATTGTTAATAACACTTTTAATTTTTTGTAACGTTTTAAATTTAGAACAAAATTTCACTTGCTATATATCAGTTAACTTATCTTTTAGTTTAAAAAAAAGTTAACATATCTCCTGTATATTTTTCACAGTTTAAAAGTTAATGTATATTTATTATAGAACATTGTGCATATTAAAAATATTAATAAAGTAATTGGATGAATTATTATCGTAATTAAAAAATAAAACTTATCTCAAACTTATTGAAAAAGTTTTAATTAACAATATTTAGCATAATAAAGAAAGAAAACTTTCAAGATTTTATAAAAGAGAATTAAAATATATTTTTAAGTATATTTCCGACGGAAGTGGATACTTTACGTTTGAAATTTCCGATGAACCTTCAAGTTAGTTGGAAATTCCGTCAAAAATTTCCGACGGCCTACATTTCCGTCGAAATGTTCCAACGACATATTACGTCCGTCGGAAAGTAAATTCCGACGGCAAAACAGTTCTGTTGGAAATTCCATCTGAAAAATTCTAGCGGTGATACCCTATTTTCTAGTAGTTTTAGAAGCAAGTTCATGTATTGCCTTATGAGAAGCTGCCGAATCGTTGCTACAATGCTCGTCACCTAGATACAGCGCATTTAGTACTGACGTGTATGATATCGATCTTCATGCATGGTTGGAAAGATTAAAATTTACAAAAGAAAAACCATTTATATCAATGATTTTGCCAGAAAGTCTAAAGAATTGAATGTGACTAGGTTTAATATTTGGCCATCAATATTTTAGAGATCATAATGTGATCATATGTGAACTTTTGAATTTAGCCATTTGTCAAACTTTATGATAAAATAACAATTTAGAAACATAGTATGTAGTCTAACTAGCTAGGTTTTTTGAAACTTCACCTAGCTAGTTGCTTCATCACCATATATTTCTCTGACCAGTTCTTACCCCAAAAGTGCATGCACCTCTAGCTAGGTGCATCAATCAATTCATTCATTACCTTTATCTTTACATTGATAGAGTGTTTGGCAATTGAGGCAGATTATAATCTGAATTATAATTTTTCACACGACATTATTTTATTGATTTCATTTTTTTCAAAAAGTCAAAAAGTAAAGTCAAGTAGCAATTATTTACTTTTTACAAAAAACAACCAATAAAATGATGTCACATCGCAGATTATAATACAGATTATAATCTACCTCAGTTGTCAAACACTTTGTGATTAATTAATTGTTTATACGGTCTAATTTGCGCATAATACACTGACTGTTTTTAATACGGTCTAAATTAGCGCACAAGACATTATTTAATTGTTTATACTGTCTAAATTGACGCACAAGACACTGTTAAACTAATGGTACAGTCTAATCTGATGTACAAGACAGGGGCATCTAATTCTTCAGCTTGCGGCTTTGACCAAACATTATTGTAGAGAATTCAAGCCCCCAAAGTTTACACAAAGAAAAATATGCTTGCATTAACGGTGATGAGATGTATGGAAATATTATGCAAAAAGTTGTATCCTATATATTCATCCATCGGCCGTCGCCATCAGGCGGTGCCTACTTTTGGACCCATGCATTTTTCTGTCCTCGCCACAGAGAGGGAAAAGGGGAAATCCTAGAATTTTATAAGAGGAACTTGCTTTTAATTATAAAGTGTGTTGCTGGCACAATTTCCACCACACTTCTAACTAGCTACACATTTGTTGTCCGCTCTTTGGATATATATCGTCTTAATTTTATCTTCATTTAACATGATAAGAAAGTGGGAATTAAACTGATGATGAGTTCTTACTATGAAGTTTGGCTTTCTATGACAACCAAAAAATCTAAGATGGATATAGAAAAATCTATATTAGATTATCATCAACCATATATATATATATATATTGAAATATAATTACTTTTATGTCTAATATATATATATATATATATATATATTAGGAACGTTTCTTATCACTTCTTTTTGTTTGTACTAATTAATTAATCTCGGTCATATATGGAGAACAATCCGGTTATGCCGACGCAATATCAGGGAGGTTCCGTTATGGCACGCATTCTCTCGACACATGACATGCATTCATATTGGTGGTAGAAGATAAACATTTTCAAAAATTTAGTAATAAATTAATAGTTATATTTATAAAAGATATAATCGTTAACCACGTCACTAATATCATTAAATTTATATAAATGGCGGTTAAGACAGTGTTGGATACTGAACATTGTTTAAATTTCAGTGAGTTAGTAGTTACATTTTGAAGTTCAGTGAGTTAATAGTTACAATTTCAAAATTCAGCAAGTATTCATTAAATTTACCTATTTTATACACTCACATAAGTGTTCGGAAATTATTAAGCACGCATACGCTTATCTAGATCATCTCTAAATAGAGAATTAGGGCCTCTCCGCTTTCGCACTTATCAACCAGTTTTATTAGTTTTTAGTTATTCATAATATATTGAATTATCCTTTTTTTTTTGAAAGTCGTAATATAGAAATTCTGAGTTGCAAAAAAATAATATTGAAATTCTGTACTCACTTTCATATATTTTTCAAAAAAAAAATCAACATTAAGAAAAAATTACTAAATAGACGTATAGTTAAAAAAGTATAACAAACAAAATAATTAACAACGTTGTCTTCTAAATAAAATAAAATATAATTTGATTCTCTGATAATTTTCTTAAATATCACACACACACACATTCTCTTTACTTCTTCCGATAGTTCTGACTTTTGAAGAGTATATGTGTGTGTGATATTTAAGAAAATTATCAGAGAATCAAAGTATATTTTATTTTATTTAGATGGCAACGTTGTTAATTATTTTACTTGTTATACTTTTTTAACTATACGTCTATTTAGTAATCAGTTCTGAATCCTGTAAAATAATATAATAAAATAAAACACACTTCTCTTATTTAATCTTCTCTAATATTTTATTGGCGTATTTAGATTTGAGTGCATTAATTTTTTAAAATACAAAAAATAATAATTAATGCATTAATTTAGGCTTTATAAAATATAAGTGTGTGTATATATAGATATAATATTACGAAAATAAAGGTTAAAAAACGGAAATATTAACAACAAATGACGGTAGGGATGAATTCCGCCAAGAAATGCAAAGGTGGAGATGAAAATGCCAAGAAATAAAAAGTAGAGACATTTTCCAGAAAACAACTCAAAGGTAGGGACTTTTTACGCCAATAACCCCATAATCAAGCTAACATCACCATAAAAAAAAAATGTGAGAACTTGATAGATATAAGATATCTAAAGGCCAGTAGCTAGCTATAGACTCAAATTAGACCAAAATATAAAGATACAAAAAAAAAAGATGATTTTATACATGTGTATTTTAAACCCTTTGAATGATGTCGTCTGAGTTTGAGGTGTATTTTGATATATTATATAATATGATATTATGCAATCAACTTAAATGCATTTTTATTTGTAATTTTGATAGTGATGTAGAAAATTCACAAGGAACAATATATTATGTGGCCAAGGTTAACAACGTTTGAACGTCGATTTTTAGCACGACTTGTGAAAATCACATAATAGACTTTAATGCGGATACTAGTGGGACGTGCGTGCGTTGCACGCAAGTTGCCCGTTATTATACTTTTATTTTTGTGCAAAATTAGAAAAACTAATAGTCTAAAATGTAAATTAAAATTTGTCCTTTAATTGAATTCAAAACCTATAGGTGGACTCGTGGAGCATGTAGGTAATATATGGAATTGGAAAAGCCAATGCATCGAAAATCTAAAAACTCGTAAGTGCATGTCTTATTGTCTATTCAGAATAATGAACACAAATAATTACAAGTCATAAACCATAGTATTTTTTTTTAAATTCAATACCATTCTTGGATGGTAGAAATGCTTTATCGATTGACTCTTTGCAAACCTTCTGCGTCTTCTTGCAATTGGAGCATTTATCATGCTCATTGAGTTATGGCAACCTTCTACATCTTCTTGCAATTGAAGCATCTTCATGCCCAATGACTTAATACATACCTGATGAACTATAGCACTCCACGACGCGAAATACCAAGCTCTTATCTATCTCCTCGGGGGTGAAATCTGCGTATGAGACAGAGAACAAGACAGGAGCAATTAGACTAAAACTTAGACATTTTATTTCCTGCATAATGTTAGAAGCTTACAACATGCCGACAAGGTAATTTGCTCTTGTTAAAAAATGGGCTTCTGGAATTAAGAAAAACAACCAGCGACCCAAAATGGTTTATTATTATTATTTTGATCTTGCTTGCTCTAGTAATTAAAAAGTTAGCATAGGACACAAGAAGAATATAATCAGCTCAATTATAATTGTCATCTTTAACAGCCACTACGAGAGTATGTCTGAACCAGAAGATAAATAATCATACCATGCATATAACTACATATCCACCCTGAACTTATCACATACATTTGAATGAGCATACAAACACATTTAATGAAATATTAACAATAGGCAAGAAAGCAAAAAGCAAAAGTATCCAGAATAATAAAATGTATCTACTGAAAGAACCTATCAAATGCAATAAGAAATCAACCAATTACCCATCCAAGAATCAGCACAGCAAGCACAAAGTGAACTTACCAAAAGTCCAAATACTTAATGGCTCCAAAAACAAGTTCATGCCTGGGGCAGATATAAGACATTAGGCTCATTTTTTACCTGCAAAGAACCAAAGGAATTAAATTTAAGCGTCATAGTTGAATGAATGAAACTATGCGATTATGAAGCATTTCACTGATCAACATTATGCCACTTGCAAAATCATACAATTTAACCTGGTGCATATATGGATTCACCAGCAAAAAGCCCACAATTATTAACAAATTGTATGCTACTCAAAAGAAATTCCTAAAGCAGACTGTGAGTGTAATAAACAACCTACCTAAACATTCTACAAATAGAGCAAGGACAGTGAGAAGTAGCAGAACCACATTCAATAACTTAACAATAAAAGATCAAAGATCTAGGAAGCTATATAGAAATCAACAAAAAGTTAATTATATAGGCAACAAATAATAGATTTTCTCATGTACTATAATGAATTAAATTTTCAAAGCATGGAAAGGTAGTGAACTCAAACCTAACAGCAAAACATTCCCAACATGGGAAACAATTTTAAACTGAGCTTTAAATGCATAAAATTCAAACCAGAAAGGAAGAAAGACAGAGACAGATGCTTAATACTGAAAAAGGAATGGGGGAAAAAAGGATTCTTTGATCATATCTTATACAGTGTCCAACAATTATGAATCGGCGGTAGAACTACGGTCCTCCAACTTCATGGATCTGATGTGCATAGGGAAAAAATCAATTAACCCTGTTATTCACCATAGATTTGACAAAGATGATGCCTAACATTCACAATGCTTAATTTTGGCTAAAGGACTCCTTCGATACTATCATATCTTTGTTTTTATTTACCCAATTCTTATGTTGATAGAATCAATAATGATACTGTGTTCTAGTTGTCATATCTAAAAACATTTACATTTAGAATAACTATTCAGCAAAAGACTTTATAGCCCATCATCTATTAATAGGTGTGTATGAAATTTCATCTAGCCTAGTTTCCAAGAAACAAAATTTGTTGAATGTAAAATAGATGTTCGATCTACATATATGAATATACCTGTTGGAATCACATGAAAAAAGCGAAATTTCATCAGTTATTTACAAAAACTTTGTAAGAATTTTTTCTTTACCAGCCTAGAAAGAACCAGTTTCATTTCTCATATTAAATTGAAATTAAGGGAGCTGTGGATATCGTTAACTTATTTTCCCAAAGTAAAAGTAATGGAAGAATTATGCCCCTATGATTCTTTTAAATTCCTTCACACATCAAATAAATGCCAACTATTATAGA
>CAVNYN010244041.1:0-27359 GCA_963692815.1 Nyctanthes arbor-tristis | reverse complement strand
GGTTTGATGGGTTTGAAAGCTGGAAATAAGCAAGTGAAAATGAGGTGCGAAGAATTTGTTAGTATCTTCAAGATTGCCAGTAGTGTAAAACTGATCGGGGAGTTTAAGTTATATATATACATAAGAAACTTACATCTTCAACTGCTATTCCAAAATGACCAAAACCAGTTCCAATTTCGTACTTGTCAACTCCATAATCTGACAGCATCATCAAACAGAAAAGCACAATATAGATTGTCAAAGTGTAATGGCAATGAATCATGAAAAGAGATGTGGTAGAATGCAAATGCAATCATTCAACTGATAAATTGGTAGAGGTTCAGAAATTGGTCTCTCAGAAAAAGTTTAAAATGCTTACTGTAAGTGAGTTCAACCACAAAGTGAGAATCTTCAGATCCATATCCAAGAAAGGCATTTGTATATCTTTCCTCTGGTATATCACGTATTCTAAGCACCTTCATTCCTAGGCACTCCTTGTAAAATCTGTGGAACGGAATTTGATTATACTTAATCAGTTATCTCTATACGAAGAAAATATGATCAAAACCAGATAGATAATGGCATCCAAAAAATTATACTTCATTGTCCTGTCCAGGTCCCCCACACGATAAACAACATGGAGCATTCTTCTCTTGTCTTTCTTAACCCAATCTAAGGTATTTTCTTGTGTAGTATCAGTACTTCCTTGTGCAACAATTCCTGCTGCAAGGACTGATGACCTGCCACCCTCTCTTTTAAACAATTTTGAAGTGAGCCCCAAAAATTGACGTTGAGGCAGCGCTGGACAGAATCATATCAGCAAAGTAAACGACAATTATTTCAGCCCAACAATTGACAGAAAATCCTAATCGATTTCAGGACAATATAGTTCACATTATTTGATCCTTTATTAAATTTGTTTCAATGTATAGATGGACGGAGTTTGATGAAGTACTGCAGTGATTCGATTTACAAGAAATTCACATTTGTCTAGATCTTTAACAACCATAAAAAGAGAACCAGCTAGATAGGTGTCTCCTATTATTAGTGATTGCATCACTCAAAAATGAGTAGTTGATTTCTGTTGTGATATTCACGAAGTTATTTACTATAGAATGTAAATTCATCAAACAAAAATTTAAGTGCAAGGTTGTGCTGCATTTTTCTGAGCTCTTAGACGTGGCATACGTTAACTCCCTAGAGCTCAAATATTATCTCTGGCCTAATCACCCGCGTGTGACCCCGCTGGAGTGGGGGGGGGGACATGATTAGTTTTAGTTGCCTTCTAATACTTCCAGTGGCCTAACAGAAGCCACTCATTTTTTCAAGGGCTATCATTGCTAAATATGGTCTTCAAACCTAAACTCAATCTCCATCCATATAACGTAGCTTGTTTTATAAAGATTCTTTACCCATGATTGAAAGACGGGTTGTCGGGTTCTCCTCTTTATTCAGAGAATCTCTACAGTGATATCTTACCAAATGAATGTTGCACGTATGTAACTCAAGGCACTTTTGAGTTATACTATATGTCAAGATCCAGCAATAAGGAAGCCTGTTTGTCGTCCAAATGGCACTTAGTACAACAAATATGGTAGCATATTTGGTTGCCAGCCTAGGCAGATCACTAAAATAAGCAGTCACAGCAGCCACAAAATTTTTTATAGTTTATTTCAAGAAAGCCTCAGTAGTTCCTTTGTTTTCATCAAAGCTATAAGAAATCTCCTAGGATGCAAACTTCTCATCACCCTAGTACTGGATAATATCTTTGGCTTGTAACAAGGATGGAAAAGGGATGACTGATCAGCTTTGGCATCAAAATTAGGTATTCTGAATACATGGTCCTCTTACAATTTCATAATCTATCCACACGTGCAGATTGCTGAGCTTGCTGGACAGAGAAACAGTGAGTTTCTGATTTTTATGCCACTGTTCATTTCTATTAGCCACCTCAACAACTCCATCTGCTTCATCACGCATTTTGTTTAATAGCCATTGATGTAATCACCCATCAGATATATACAAGAGAAAGAAAAAAGCAAAAGGACATTTTAGACTAAGTTGAAATCTGATAAAAAATTCAGTAAGTATCAGTTTGTAAGCTTCAATTCGAATCAAGAAGGATACTATTATACTTGAGCATAAGTCAGAATGATAGTGAAACAAACTGAATGCTCATCCTTTTGCATGGACCTGGTCACCTGGATAATAGAGTTTTTTATTTTATTTTAAGAGTTTTTTATTTTATTTTATTTTATTTATTTTTTTAATAATATATATACGTAAACAACCACATATAACATAAATTATTGGAAAGGATAAAAAATCATACTCATCTGATTCATGACAGAAGGTTCATTACTCAAGAAAAGCCTCAGTTGGCAGTCAGAAATTCCAGGATAAATAAAGCCACATAAGCAATTGCATATAGAAAATTCTAGCCTTTGTAAATGTTTGGCAGAACCAGAACAAACAGTAAGATGCTTAAAACTGCGCATTATACATTCCCAAAGAAGCACTCCCAGACAAAAATGTTTAAATCACATTATTGCCTAATGCGATCAGATTGAGTTGCTTGTTTGAGCAGCCTTTCTATTCAGATTATTAATTTTACAATTATTTAACGTGAGATTCATTTCCCTAATGTCAACCAAATAATTACTAACAGTAAAGAAAATTCATGTACACCCAATTACTCACGCAATGTGTGAAAGAAATTATATTCAATTTGAAATTTGAGAATTGATCGAAAGAAAAAACTGCCGAAAACAATCAAAAGAGAATATGCAAAAATAAAGATACCGCTGCGGAGATGTAATAACCCGAGCCTGCGATGCGAAGAGGACGAACAAGGAGAAACAGCAAAGCGAGACCTCGGAGACGAGAGCGCGGGTCTAATTAATGAAGCCATGGGGATTATCCTCTGAATCTACGAGCGCATGCACACAGAAAACATCTATATCATCAGTGCGGGTACATAAACCGCAGGGGAGAATGGAATGAATGTTGAAGAAAATAGGAGAGAATATGAATGTGTTTTTGGAGTGGAGAAGAGGCGAGTTTTGATTCTTTTTGTTGATTTCCAGTTCCATTTTCAACTAACAGCGGTATTCACGAGGGATTCAATATAAAAATGTATGCTTACATATTTGAAAAAAATGCTATTTATTGGGAATCTTCACAATGTTTTTTAATAAATTAGGATAAATAGGATTGTGAATTTACTCTATTTAAAAAAAAAAATTCTTATAAATAACATCATTCTATAAACTAGTTGTATACTCGTAGGTTGCACGGAATAGAATAATTAAACAAATGCGTAGAAATTTGAAAACCTAAATAGTTATAATTTTATTACGTACTACTTGTTCATATACATAAATAGAATGAAATTGAAATGAACATTATTTTCACTTTGCACGAAGCTAATTAAATTGTCATTATTAAAATAATATTCTTAAGTAATAAAAATAAGAATTAGGAATTTTTACAAAATTTATGTTAAACATGGAAACTAAGAAACCATAAAAAAGAGAAGATACGAAATTTATACAATTTCAAAATTACCATACACCCATATCCTTAGTCAATAGGGTGTAAATGATATTCATTTATTAGAATAAATTATTTTCCACATTCATTCTCCACTATGTATTTTTAGAAAAGTTATTTTTTTCGTATTTTCTCATTACTATTCACTAAATTTACTCTAAGAAGTTTAAAGTACACAATCCCTCCTACAAAGTACTCAAGGAAAGTAATATTACAACAAATTATAAATTCTATATGATTTACTATTTATTTCTAACATTAATTTTTAACCACTTTTCATTCTAAAAATAATTAAAAGAATTTTTTTATTTTTGTTCTAATTCATTATTATCAAATATTATTACTATCATATCCCCTAATCTTAAATTTTTACCAATATATAGGTTTCTAGGAAAATAAATAAATTAAGTAATGTACTAAACATATATCTCTATGTTTTATGACGTGTAGATTATTGTATTGAAATAAAATAAAAGTTTTGAAAGCAATTTAATTTTACTTTATTATCATATCATCAATATCATGAATAGACACTTATTTGAAATAAGAATAAGTCTCAATAACCTAATACTTGAATTTTGTCTATTAATTGTTAGACTTTTGAAGAAATATTAAATTTTTGAAAATAATCTAAAAACTAATGGAATATGTGTAACAAACATTAATAGATAACAAATAGTATATTATATATAGAATAAAAATATGGCTAATTATATATACACCACACATTTTACTAAATACTCCATATTTTTATTAATGTAAACGTGCCTAATATTTGTTTCTTATAATATTTAAGCTTCTAAAAGTTTCTGCTACATTTTTCTCAAATTTTTTATTTAATTATCCTCTCATATTCTTAATGATCAAATACATTTAAAAATTTTGATTTATATATTTTAAAATCATATGAAAATACGTAGTTATGTATAATTAGATATTATATTTTGTTTATTTAAAAATTTTAAGCAATTCCCGTAATGAGATTTTTAGAATTAAGATATCATTTGATACAAGACTTCATGATAATAAGATGTTAAAATAAAAATATAAAATATAACAAAAATAAGTTAATAATTGAAGTGTAAAGAATTAAAAATATAAAGGATGATGAGTATAATTAAAATTTAATATCATTAGTAAAAGATGTGGTCTCAATATAACCACTCTAAAAATATATAATTTTTTATATTATTATAAAATAAAATGATAGCAAAATATAACAAATAGATAAGTATTACTATTATTATTATAAAATAAAAAATAAAAGAAGCATATAAAAATAGGATAGTACTTTTAAGCGAGAAAACTTGCATATGACCACTATTATACTTTAATATATATAAGATTTTACATAAAGGAGAGAATGTGTAGACTTGAATAGTGAAGATTTCTATATTACAAGTGAGCAGCTTTTTTCACTTGAGCACCGATTAATATGAGTAAAGTTGAATTGTGAATGAACAGTTTTTTTTCTTTTTTTCTTTTTTACACAACTGAGTCCCACAAAATATATAGATGTAAATAATTTGAGTAAGAGAAACTAAGACTAACAAACAAGGGCACTTGTAGTGCCAAACCGTAGTAGCTAGCCCCTACTTGCAAAATAGATCAATAATAAAAACTATGTAACTGCTTGTTGTTAAAGGGTTTCAGTTATCAAGACTACGTTTACATCAATAACTAAGAGTAGAACGAAATTGCTGAAGGCAGAAATAGGAAGATTATTCACATTTTAATCAGCGAATCGCTTTAAACCATGTTGATATATTGTACGTGGACATCCCTATGAAAGTGTCATAACATGACCCTTTGGCAGGGATAAAGCTAGGTGGAGGCTTTACGGGACTCAAGCCTAGCAAGCGCGCAAAAAATTTTGGGCTAATTACCCTATTTACCTAGTTAAGTTTATCTTATATTTAATGTTTATAGTTTTTTTTAATTATGATTGGTTTATTTATTATTTAATCATTATTTTGAAACTGAAAACCCTAATTTAACACCGATCTCTCTCAACTAAGATCGACTGATAGAATCTCTCCCTTTTTCTGCCCGATTTCAACATTTCTAGCGGACAATGGGTGAAATTTTCATCGACGACGTCTATGTCGTCCTCAATCTCTAGTTTCTTTAATTTCTTCAATCAAGGATTTATAAATTTAGCATCTGGAAATTGAAGATATGATGAATTTTAACCTAATCAACAGCATCAATAACTTTTTTACAAGAGAACATCACCTGTAATTGCTATTGATTTGGTGTCGAAGAATTCAATCAATAGCTCCATTTTTTGAAACATGCTTGTAAATGACTTTACAGCTTGATATTTCTAGAATATAATTATTATAGTGATTCAAAAACTAGCAACAAAATTTATAGACAAAATATAATATTAACTTTTTCCTTTTGTTCTTTTTTCTTGTCCTTTTTCTGACGAGCTCGCCGGAATCTATATGTGTAATGATTTATGACATATGTATTGTTAAAAATAATAAGTGAATGCAAAGATTACTTTCAACAGAAAGAATTAAAGAAACAAACAAAAATTAAAATAGAACATAATCACTGACTTAAATATAGATTGAGGCTAGATAAACTATATCCTATAGCAAAATTTCGCCCCTACTCTTTGTGCTTATAGTTCAATGAGCATTTTGCTACCAGGATTCAACAATCTGTTACCTAGAAATCGAGCACTTCGTATTCAGGCCCTGGAAAATGTTAAGTGTTTTATTTTCTCTCAAGGTGAATAGACAGAAAAGAGAAGGTATTATTCAAAAACGGGATGAATAATCTTGTCAGATTGGTTCCCTTTTATAGACTTCAAAATATCCGATAGAGTTTTGTTGATCAGACGCAACCCTTTAGACCAGATAGAGTTTTGTTGGCAACTCTTGATATCAACCGAATTAACTAGTCAACAAGGCCCAAGGAATAAAAAGAAATATATTCTTGGTCAACAAGGCCCAAGGCCAAAGGAATTTATATAATAATAGATTCTAACATAATTTATCTTTTTTCCTTTTTATCAAGTCTTTACAAAACATACTAATAAAATAGTCACAACTTATTTCTCATTCCAATGTGAAATATGATACTTCAACACCATATTAATATATAAACATCTAACATGTATTACAATGTTAAAGTCTGTTAGATGTGTAGCAAGTTATATTATGTGTATGATAATCTATGTTTTTGTGTAACAATATCTGTTAGGAGTATAACAATCTATGTTGTGTGCGTAACAAAATTTGTTACTTGTGTAACAATCTGTCTTGTTAAAAAATCTGTGTTTTGGGTATAACAATATTTGTTATCTATGTAATAATCTATGGTATGTTCATTACAATATTCGTTATGTGTATACAAAATATATGTTATTAAACAATATTTGCTATCAGTGCAATAATGTGTGTTATGTGTACAACAATCTATGTTACGTGTGTTATAAGCTTTGTTACGTATGTAACAAGTTATGTTATTACTTTAACAAAATATGTTGTGTATAGTAAGGTATGGTGTGAAATAAGATGCGTTATGTGCGCAAAAAGCTATATTATGTGTTAACAATTTCTGTTATGTGAATTAAAAAATGTAACATACTTCAAGGTTATTGTGAAACAATGATTGTTATGTGTCTATGTTATAAACGTAACAATGTTCCTTACTTGTGTAAAAAGTTATGTTTTGTATGTAACATTTTATGTTACACGAATTATATAGTGTAACACATCATGTTCCATGAATTTAAAATATTGTAACATCTTTTACTACATTACATGAATTAAAATGAGTAACAATTTATACTATATGATTTTTCATATTAATTTCTACTATATGAATTAACATTAATAAACAATGTAATTAATGGCTACGTGGGAGCAATTTCTGAATCAACCTTTAATGGCTACATGGGAGCAATTTCTTAATCAACCTATAACTATAACTATTATATCATTTAAAATCAAGATTTGATTAGATTAATTATAATAATATATCCCGCCAAAAAAAAGTATAATAATATATGAGATCATTTGATTACCATAGTCTTCGATTCTTGATTTTAATTAAAAACCCATATAATTAATCAGTATATTATAAGTAAATGGTGACCTCCAAATAAGAAAATTGCGTGAATCTATGACATCATTTGAATCGATAACTATGATTATTATTTAAAGTCAAAATTGGATTAGATTAATTATAATAATCTATGATATCATTCGGTTACTGCAATCTTTGGTTCTTGATTTTAATTAGGATTTTTTATAATTAATCAGTGTATTATAAGTAGAAGGTGACCTCAAATAAGGAAAGTGCGAGAATCCATAAATAAAATATTAGTATTTAATCATTTTCATCATCTTAAAAATTCCAGCCGAAATCTGGTGGGCGGGGTGGATAGGGGATTAGGGGGATGTGTTATTAAAAAAATATTTAATAAAAAATAATAAAAATATTAAAAAAATAAAAATAACATACATTTTTACATGTGTAACATGACATGTTACAGAATATCTTTGAAATTTATAAACATTAAGAACTATATATAGGATTTATTTAAAAAATCAAGGTAAATCTCAAACTTCCTCGAGAAAGGTTTAGAGCTTGTTTGATATAATTTATTTTTGTAATTTATAAATTCAACTACCATGATTTGACTGTTGATTTGATAACTATTCAACAATCACCACATATTTTAAACTTCAATTAAATCTCTACTATTCATTTTCACAATTTAAAATTTCCTTTATAAATTGATTTTATAAATCAAACCAAAAGGATCCTTAATTAGAGTTTTAAGGTGTTTCTAATACCACTTCAAGAAAATCAGATCCTACTTTTTAATTTGAAAAAATCATGTGCCCACCTACCCAAACCAAAAACAAACGATTTCTGCTCTCCAACTCTCTCTCTTTCTTTGAACTTAAGTTCCATCGCCGCCTCCTCCTTCCGTCGTCACCACCGCTGCTGCCTCATCTGTACATCATCACCTCCGCTGCTGCCTTCTCCTTCTATCGTCACCGCTGCCGTCTCTTTCTCCTTCCATACAGTAGTAATCCAAAAATTATTTACTCACAGTTCAACAGCAACAAATAGTTAAGCCGAAGTTTCTGTAGCTTGATAATTTACAACCAACGGCGAGCGTAGAGCTCGGTGAGTCGCTTCTTTTTGTTTCGTTGCATTGCACATTTCTTCTGTCTCAATCACAACAAACCTTTTCACCTATAATTAAAACAACGAAGCAAGTGTTTAGTCAAATTAAACGAAACCAACCAAATTCAAAATTTTCACGCAATAAAATTAGAACACCTGCTGGAGCATTCCACTGATGGTTGGCGTATTCTATCTCCTGACAGTTCGATTGCATTCTGGTACCAGGGATACCCCTCATCAGAATTACAGTTTTAATTTTGTGAACTAGGGTTTGTAATCTGGGGATTTTTGTTTAATTAGAGCTTCAACTTTGTTTCAATTTTTTAAATTAGAGTTGTGTTTTGTGTTGATTTGAGTTTCAATTTTTTTTTGGTATTAATTTCAATTTTTGGGTTGAATTTTGGTGAGCTGTGCTTGTTGTACTGTTGGGACTTAGTTGTTCTAGTGAATTATGGTGTTGAATTTCAGGCGAGTTGTGCTTAACTTGTTGTATTATTGTGGCTTTGTTGTTTTAGTGAATTGTGATTATTGTGATTCAGTGTTCGGTGAATTGTGATTGTTGTGACTAGATTGTTCCATCGAGTTGTTTGTATTGTTGTGATTTTGGTGTTTTAGGTCGTTTTTGTTATAATTCGGTGTTTTAGAGTTGTGTTTGATTTGTGTTGGTGAGTTGTTTTTGTTGTGATTTGGTGTTTTAGAATTGTACTTAATTTGATTTGGTTTTTTAGCGAGTTATTTTTGTTGTGACTTGGTATTTTCGCAAGTTGTTTTTGTTGTGACTCAGTGTTTTGGAGTTGTGTTTGATTTGTTTTAACGAGTTTTTTTTGTTGTGATTCGATATTTTGGCGAGTGGTTTTTGTTGTGACTTGGTGTTTTAGTAGTTGTTTTGATGTGACTCAATGTTTTGGTGAGTTATTTTGATGTGACTCTGTGTCTTGACAAATTGTTACTGTTTTGTTGTAATATTGTGATATTACATTATAAAAACACCTGAAACACTTGATTTTTCAAAAAAAATCTTAATGTACCTCAATTTTAGAAAGTAGGTAAAAAACTTTTGTATTTTTGAAGTTATGCCCCAAAAAATTTTTAAAAAGCAAAATATGACTGCTCTTACCTTTATTATTAAGGCCCAAATCCATGTTTATTAATCCAAGCCCACTTAGTAGTTGTTACTTGTCTGTTAAATTTTAAGTCTATGCCCAATATCGTGTACGGGGTTCCAATTTGTTAGTTATTCAGTCCAATAATATTTAAACTTTAGTCAATCATGCTTGCTAGTAATGGCGCGGGTTCAATTGGAATAACTTGAAAAATATAAAAGTTTTTTACACAATTTTTAAAATTAAGATACATGATAGTTTTTTTAAAAAATCAGGTGTTTCAAATGTTTTTACATTATGATATCATAATTTACAACACAATAATCACAGTTCACTAAAATTGAGTCACACCAAAACAACTCGCCAAAACACTAAATCATGCCAAAATAACTTGCTAAAACACTGAATTACAACAGAAACAATTTGCCAAAACACCAAGTTAGAACAAAAAAACTCAAAATCAAACATAACTCCAAAACACCTAGTCACAATAAAAATAACTCGTCAAAACACAGAGTCAAAATCAAACACAACTTTAAAACACCGAGTCACAACAAAAACAACTCGTCAAAACACCGAATCACAACAAAAATAACTCGTCAAAACATTAAGTCACAACAAAATAACTCGCCAAAACACTGAGTCAAAATCAAACACAACTCCAAAACACAGAGTCACACTAAAAATAACCCGATTAAATGACCAAGTCACAACAACACAACCACCACGACCACCACCCGAGCCATCACACAACACAACACAATCGAGTCCCCACCCCGACCACCCTTGCTCCATCCCACCGCACCTACCACCAAATCACCTACCACAGCCTACCTTCTACTGTGACAATCAACACTGACTCAAACACAACCACTAAAACCGCTGCAATGGCTGATGAAGAGAAAAAGCAAAAAAATACAATTTTCAGATTGGGATGAACTGTATCTGATTTTACGAACGGACGAGCGTGAAGGTTTGAACAAAGAGAAATCAAATCGCGAAGAGGGACAAATGCTTGAAATCAGATTGTTTGTGAGGGATTCATATGCAATCTGATTTTTTGAAATCACATTACCTTGAGTACAAACATTGGCTGTCGATGTGGATTTTATTGAAGCAGACGACGGCGATAGATATGGGAACTGGCGGCAGTAGAGGATATGTAGTAGCAACGGAGGATATGCAGCGGCAACAATGACAGTCGAAGAGTCATTACAGGGTGAGAGAAAGAGTTGAGTTGGGTTGGGGTGGGGTTTTTAAAATAGTCCCCAAAATATATGATTCCTCTAATTAATCCGGTTCCATTTTGATCCAAGTGTGTGTAAATTATTGCCATGAGTCCAATTAATTCATCATGGGACCGACAGGTTCGTGAGATCGATGAAAAGGTCATTTTTGGGTATATTTTAAATTTTCACTTGTATAATGGGAAAATCAGACTCGTTAGTCAATTAGGAAGGTATAGTAAGATACCTTCTAGAATACCTTTTTGGCCTTTACAATTTACATCAAGTTCTAAGTCTTGTCTTGTGCATCTTAAGGTCTAACAATGAGGTATTCATGCCATAATAATCAGGAAATTGTTCATTCAGCGTCAAACACAGGAATTTAGTTACAAATTAGGGTCATTCAACATCATGAAAAGTGACTCCCTACTTAAAAAGATAGACTAGAATCTCGTACATACTGACATAGTTATCCATCATAGTATTAACTGAATAAAAGCCCGCTATAGTAACAGTTAACTTTATTAATTATTCATATATTAAAAGATTAATGGTTCCACTTTGGCAAAGTGGTCGGACTACAATGGAAAGATGATGAGATGGCTGCTTCACATTTTTCAGAGGATTTCAAGAGCAAGATTTTCAAAACCATCTTAGTCAAGTGGGACCCTCTCCTAATTGGATATTTGAAGATCAACACAGATGGTTACAGGGATGAAATTCTTAGGCTGATTTCAAGAGGTGCTATTATTAGAAACCACAATGGAGATCCACAAGGGGTTTTGGATGGTGCTGGAAGAATGGTACTGTCCTGGAAGTAGAACTTAGGGCTATACTTGAAGGAATTAAAGAAGGTAGGCAGCTTACTGGAAAATATCATCTTATTATTGAAAAAAATTCTCTTGAAGCTATCTCCTATCTTAATAGATATAATGATGAACCTTGGGAATACAAATATATTCTTAGAAGCATTAGAGAAGCTACAAAGAATCTTGAGATTATTTTCCAACACATTTATAGAGAAGGAAATTCTGCTGCTGACTCTTTGGCCATGCAAGCATTCAAGCATCAGCAATCATTCAAGATTCTAACAACACAATTTTCACTAGAAATTTGGAATTACATTCAGAGAGATAAGGAAACAATTAGATAACTGGTTATCTTTCATGGGTGGCTTTGAGATTTGTCTCATTTGGAATTGATTGTCTCTCTGTTTCTCTTGTGATTTGGGTCCTTCTGCCTGGATTTCCGTCGTCTCGGCTTTCCACTTGGATTCTAACCAATCTGCTCAATTCGGTCAATCCATTTTCTGACTTAAGTCACTAATCACGCTGCCTTTTTTCTTCAACCAGAGAATATATTCTCTGTAATAGTATACACATCACTCAACCACAATCTGAAGTCACCTCCTATAAGATTCTTGCTTCTTCAAAGCGAATGCAACCATCTTTCTTTTTATTTCATGTTGCCTTTGCTCCTTTGCTGACTACTCATATTTCATTGATGCCAAATGTTCTCTGCGATCTTTTGGTCAATGGAAAACTTTCTCCTTTAAGAGCCTCCTACATTCTTGCTTAACCAACCACCGCCCTCCTGGCTTGAGATCATGGACTTAAGCTTTGATGTACCTCCAATCCATGTTACTTTCTTCGCACTTGATAGAGGTAGGTACATAATTGAAGCCCAAAGAATCAATGTGGACCTAGCTCATTACAAAATTCATATGGAGTCTCGACTTTTCAAGCACTTTTGCTCCAAATTCCCTCACTACAGAGAAGCTTCCTCTCATGAAATGATCGCAAGGGCACACTTCAAAGTTCAAAGCGACGATCAACATAATCCTCAACCCTCTTGAATATGGTAAAGTCACATTTCCATTTCCCTCAAATCACCAACACCAGATTGACATGATAAGAAGCTGTGATTTCTTTGAGGACGAGCACTTTGCTTGCATCCTAACCCGAATCCTTGTGGAGATTGCTCAGGAGTTGATCCTTATCTCCAACCAGGACCCATTTTTGCCGCGAAAATTCTTAGAAGGTCAATTGGTCCTGGAACATTTGAAAAGGCAAATCAACTCCATCTTGCACGATTTTTAGCCTACTTAGCAACCAAAGCTCACGACCGATTCCATCATGGAGACAAAGAATCAGGGGATGGAAGTGAAAATTGATTGGAATGTTCATTGTTGGTGATTGCAGTCCCCTCTAGAAAATCTTGCCTCCGCTGGCCCATTGGGCTTCCCCATTGTCTAAGTGGGCTTGTGTCTGATTTCTTTTCTTTTGGTCTTGTGTTGGTTTGATGTGTTTGCTTTTTGGTCTTTCGACTTGTGTCTGTCCTCTTGGTCTTGTGTCGGTTTGATGTTTTTGTTTTTGATTTGGGTTTATTTGATCTTTAGTCCAAGGATCGGAGTCTTGTAACTTTTCATGTCTTAATAAAATAATTTTTACTTAAAAAAAATTGGTTGGACTGCACAAAACACCCGATGATAGCACAAAACACATCAACCTCATAATGAGTCAACATAGAAATTCAAGCGAAGACACTCATATGATCCACATACATTGGTCTCTACCACATGCCATGCATAAGTGCCATCATCAGTGTACATCCATCCACTTCCCAATGTCTCAAACATATTACGCTTGATCATCTACAAAATAGTAGTTATTGGTGTAATTTTATAAAAATTTAATGAGTAACAACAAAATTGTGCTTCAACTAATAAGGGAAACAAAAGAATCATGATGCACTTTAAAAACTCATGAGCTTTGAGAGCTTATGAAATTTGAAAGCTTATCAAATTTGAGAGGCCATTTCTTTGGATTCTCCGGTATGTTCGAGAGCTCTCGAGATCACTTTTGATCTCATCATGGTTGTAAATATTCATGACAGCCTAAACTCATCATAAAAATTGACTATAACATATCAAATGGGTAGGATCCATCTTATCTCTCAATTGACCCTTATTGGAGGTTTCTTAAACCTTACCCTCATCTCTGGATTCAGAATATGAGTTAATGGTAAGGAGTCAACTTTGCTTGCCTACTTACTTTACTTTAGGAGATACTGTTACCAAAAAGAATCATCTCATGCACAACCATGCCTTTCATCATAAAATCATTGTGCTAAAATATCTAGTTGCTTGGTTTGAAAGAGATGAAAGAGATTTTATAATCACTCTCATGAGCAAAGTACACTTTTAGTGTGGACAAGTGTCTAAGAGGCATTATTTTATTTGATTTATGACTGGGACATAATAAAATATTATTCTATGGTTGTGTGCTATACCATACCATAGTTACATTGGTGTTGAGTTAGGTAATTTAATATTCAATATAATGGCTAGCCCGCTAGAAAGGTCTTTATACCCATCATGATTATCAGATTTATTGGATTTATTACGATTTTCCCAATTTCCAAAATGATTATGGGAAAGTTGTCTTTTTATTTTTCCCGTCTATTTCGGTGTTGTAACTATCGTGATTAGTTTTTTACGGTGCCTTTTGTGATGTGTATATTTTCTGTTTTAGGTTTCTTCCGATCTCTTTTTCTTAGGGACGGAGCCCATTAAGTAGCAGTACGTTGCATGGACCGCACTTCCTTCTGTCATAGTCTATTTGATTTTTGGGCCAACTGCACTATTTTCCTGAGCCCAAAATCAACTATCTTGTATATGAAAAAATTTTCAGCTGCAGTTGAGCTGAAAATCAATAGTTAGGCCAATAAAAATTATGTTAAATGCATTCCAACTTCTACATTTAGATAGACTTAGCCAAATAATATTTTTTTCTTAATTCGACGTGGGATTGCATTCACCTTAAATCATATATCTTCTATTTTAATTTTATAAAGTACACCGTTAGCCATTGTTTGCTATCAACTCAATGTGGGACACAATTCAATTCTCCTTTGAAATTGCATTTCTAACATTCACTTTTATAACACTCAACTTTTTTCTATTCTATTATGTAATCCGATGTGAGAATCTGAACATCCTAATATGCACATATTATTATATATATATTTTTAAAAAGACACTCACATTAGATTTGTGTTTATTAGTTATTATATGAATATCTCTTCATTAGACAATTTGTAAAATTTTCAACCACACCTCTAAAAAAAAATAATCCGACCGCACTGAGAAAAATTCCTGGCTCCACCCCTGCCTTTTCCCCCAATTTTCGCTGCAAATTTCCGTCTCTTTCTTCCCATCTTTCCCTTTCAAGCACATGAGGATTCTTATTTCGTAATCTACTGTTCTAATTGTTAATTCTCTCTGTGCTTTTGATTATTTCCTAATCTGCTGTTCTAAAATCTCTACCATGCGGATTTTAATTTCCTAAATCAACACTAAAATCTTTGCGATAACGCATCTTAATATCCTAAATCAATGCTAAAATCTTGACGATTTATTTTGTTTGACAAAGGAAAGTTCATATGGACTTGGGCTATTGATTTCAGGGTTCGATTAGTTGAGAATTTGGTCTAGAGGCTACGGTGGATTCAAAATTTTGGTCTAAAAACTTAAAGTGAATTCAAGAAGATATTAGACAAGTAGAAGAATACTGGAGTGGTGAAACAATTAGTTAGGTTACCCATTTTTAAAAAATTCGGTCGTTTGAATTAAAGCTTTCAGTAAATCTCTCAACTATTTATTTTCCTGAATTATCTTTACTATATCAATTTAATATATGACACAATTTCTCTTATTTATAGTGTAGATCTATTAGTTCATAAGAAATTTCAGATCTTATTATGTCTGGATATTATATTGTCATCGCTTTAGTTGACTAATACAAACTAAAGTATGTTATTTTTATCTATCTCGAATTGGAGTCGTACTATTTACTTCAAATATTTTTCTTAGGCACATGCATTATTTATTTGTGGATTCTTTATATGGGTTTGACACCTTTATTTTAACAAAGGACATGAATATGCCTACTCTAATTTCTGTTATATAAATCTCTAATCTAATATCATAGCTGTTTCAAGTTTCCATGGATATAGTCGTCCTTGGCTAAGGAAAGTTTTCATGTTTGACTCCTATAGTGACAGTCATGTTGCATAGGTGATGATTGAAGTCCTGTCTTTTTTTGCTCTTAAATTACATAGAAGATTTTTGATATAATATCTGGTATCCATGTTTTGTGCTGCTTTGAAAGCATATGCTTGAAAGTTTCAAAGTTTTCTTCATTTCTCTCTTAGAATTTGATGTTATTGAACATTAATTAAGTGTTCTTGACTAATTTTTATGTTTTATGCAATTATGGCATGGTAGGTTGTTGGATATTATTATAGACTTAATTAGAACATGTTCATTAGATTCATATATATGATAGAAGCTGTGTTTATAAATTAGCCAAATTATTATATTATTACCATGTCAAAAAAATGTTAAAAAGAAAAATGAAAGATAAAATGACTTGGTGTTAAATGTTGTAGTTTAATTCCTCGAGAAAAATTGGGGTATTACAAATGCATCCTAACAATATTAGCTTTTGTTAATTTTCTCTCATATTTGGCAAGCAATTAACCCACTTAATAATTAAATAAACAGTGTCATAGCCAATGAATTTTAAGATTTCAAAATACACAAATCACACCATTTGGTGTCAGATTGAGACTAATTATTTGACACAAGCCTATATCATCAAGCTGATCAATATATTAGAGATTATACATTTTGAAAATACAATGGTATATATATTGGATTGTTTTTCATTTTTTAATATTCGTTACTTGATGGTCTATTCAATTTTTACTTATCATTTTTAGAATGTCTTCCCGTGCAACGCACGAGTGCAGTACTAGTTTTAAGTAATGGGAATTTACATGGTATTACAATGGCAGTCTAATTTGTTTGAAATATTTAATAGTCCACTAATTATCTAACAACCCGTAGTCCAACTATTATTAATCTGCTTTTTTTTTTTAGTTTGCCTATTATTAATTGATCTTTTGGCTTTTTCTTTATTTTGTTTGAATAAAATTTATTTTTTATGAAATGATTTTTGATTTTATATGTGTTATTATTCATATAATGTTAGGAAATTAATTTCAATGTCAAAAATAATATCTTTAATTGCCTCACTACAAAAATTATAGATCGCCAAATAATACAAATATCTTGCACGACGCTCCTACACTAGATTCAAAGTTTGACATTAAACACTAAAATAATAAAACTTGAGAATTAGGCCCCTTCAAAGTGATATTCCCTTGCAAATATGTGATCTTGAAAATTACACTTTCGTATCATATCATCTTGTTGACAGAAAAACTTTTCCTAACCCATTAGCAAAAAGTTTTCTATCTCCATTCCTGTGGGCTTTGTCGTGTGCGTTCAAGGGTTATCCTTTTGTGTGTCTCCGATAACAAAGCATCACACATTGTTATTGTTAACTAGAGTAAGACGATTCCACTCTCATACCCACTAGTAGATACATGGGTAAATTTCATATATAGTCCTCAACATTAGCTCATTATTTTATTACATTTTTAAACTTTTTGTTTTTAAATTTAAAGTGATGGGGATATAATGGCAAGTTAATAGCGTCAATAAAGACCTTACGTGCTAATTTATAAACCTTGGGACCTATCGCCTTGAAAAAAAAAGGGGGGGTTAGGGACTCAAGCGAAACAAATTTGCAAAGATTGAGGATGATATGTAAAATTTACCCTATCAACAATTAATTATGTTTTTAATATAAAAATGTATATACTAGCTGGATGATCCATCTTCGAGACATTTTGATGAGTATGTGGATGAAGCCTTTAAAATTTAAATGTAATAGTTTTGCAATGAACCATATTCATTAATGTTTTCGGGGAGAAGAAAGGAGGAAGATGGTGGAAAAGATTTTTTTATCTCAGGACAAGTTTCCTCATATTCCGAAAATGAAATCAGAGAAATTTTTTTGATGGAGCAAGCACGTCCTTCATGGCAACATTGATCCTTGTAACAGAATCAAATACCACTCTGTTACCATCAAAAAGCAAAAATCTAAAGAAAGAAGAAAAGGGCAAGCGTTGATGAACCCAACTGGTTTGAAGGTTCGGCTTTCATGAATTAATTCTATAATGTGAAGACTCTTTGTGGTTTTGCTTCCATGGATCGTTGTGATTTAAGTCCTTTCCGGTTGGCTGGAGCTTCTCGGTCCAGCGTCTTTAAGATTTGTGGGATTTAATTTTTTTTTTCTTTTCTTTTTGTTTCCTTGATTGTTGTGGCTGGTAGGCAAATGGCATAAAATCAACTATTTTTTTTTTCTTTTTGTTTCGTTGATTGTTGTGGCTGGTAGGGAAATGACATAAAATCAACTTCTAGCGTTATAAATATTATTCGACACTTGTGTGGGCTGCATTTAAGTATTAGCATGTTACATCAGTTGACAATAGGTCATGATGGACCGCAAGATTGATGTGTCATGTTTAAATGCAAGCTACGCAGATGTCTGACACTATTTATAATGTTAGATATACGTTTAATTATTATTAAAAATGATCTACCGTCATATTTCTAGCAGCATAATGCCGTCAAATGCTTATGTGGCGTGCTAAATGCACAGGCGGAGTGAGAGGGGGACATGGGGGGCGATCGCCCGGGAAAACTCAGTCGCCAAAGTAGTGGTCGCCCCAACAAAAATTTTTAAACTCAAAACTTTTTCCCTTGGAAATTATAGTCGAAAAGAGATTGTAGAAGAAAACAGTCGGATGGAGAAGAAAGGGATCAATGGGGATGAAAAATGGATAAAAAAATCCTAGTTTTTGAAGCCCATTTGTAATTAATCTTTAAAGCTCAAAGCCCAATTAATTAGTTTAGTTTCAAGTTTCAACCCACTGATTTTGCCCAATTTCTTGCATTGTTATGTATGTGAATTCCCAAAGAGAAGAAAATTGAGTCATTAGGTGTACGTGAATTATACATCAATATATTTACTTACAGTTTCTTAAAAAAGAAGAAAATTAGGTTTTCGTCAAATAGAGTTTCATCCAAAAATTTATTAATAATATAATTCTTTTTAAACACGGTAAACATTTAAAGAGGCCAGTCATTAATATTTTAGTTTAGACACATCCTTACATATATCGACATTATATTAGTTTATGCAAAAAACATGACATATATGAACTTACATTAATATAAAGGACGTAATACCATGTAAATATTTCACCAATTATCTTTTTAATTTTCTTTATTTTCATTCTTCTTCTTCTTCTTACATTTGTGCTAGACCCACCACTGTAATTTAGGTTCTCTAAGAAAGGTATAATAATTGCATACAATATTTGATAGATTGGTTTGGATACATAGATGATTATTTGTGCCATTTTAGTGTATCATGTATTTACATTAATATATATAACTTTAATTTTATGATATCTAAGAGCACTATTTATATATAATAGTATATATATTTACCTTATATTTTCTTAATGTATTTTCTTATCGATGAGTTTAAATATATAAGGGTACAAGAAGACAAATTCAAATGCTAAATTCAAATGTTAAATCATCTCCACTCTCGAACCTAGATTGACAATTTTTTTTTCTATATAATACTATACTTATAATCATTTTGCATTTTTTGTAGTGTAAATATTGACATATAAAAATATTCATAAATAAGCTTGGTGCTAAATTTACACATGACTATAATATTTTTCCGGCCCCCAATATATAATTTCTAGCTCCGTCACAATAGCTAAATGGCATGCATTTGGTGCGCCACATAGATATCTAGCACCATAGTGCTGTTAGATGTCTGACAGTAAATTATAACTGCCGATTTTATATAATTTTTGCCGTGGTAGTTTGAGGGCAGTAAAGTCTTGTAGTATATGCCATGGAAAAAAGGCAGCTGGACACAGAACAAGGAGTAAAGAATGAAAGAGGTGTGGGGATGGAGAGAGTACTCGGTATGACAGTCCTATATGTCCTGTGGTAGGATCATCCATTAAATAAATGACAACTAGACATTTTTGGCTTAAATAAAGTCGTCTATAAACTTTACCAATAATAATTAAAAATTAATTACTTAACTATTCCATTCTCTCCCTCCCCCACATTTATTTATGTGATTATTTCTACTCATGACTCTCTGTATGAAATTCACGAGATTTTACGACTTTGTATGAATTGTTTGATTATTTTCTTTCCTTTGATAAGAAAACAAAAATGTTATTTTCTGACTAATTAAAATTTGACATTTTTTCTCTTTTGTTCTTTTTCCTTTTCTTATCATATTCACTTTATATGTTATTAGAGATTTAAAAATTATGATCGCTAAATTGTTTTGGATAAGTTGTAAACACAATAAATTTGAAAATATTTTCTTATGATCAATGTTTTTCTCTCACAAGATAATTAATTATGTTTGTATAACACTTATATTCAAAGAGAGAAATTTATTTTTATGACGCATACTATTGCAATGTCAAAAATTATTAGATTAAACTAATATATGAATGAATTTGAATTTTTAATCCATTTATAAATTAATCTTTTTCGTCATTAAACAAGCAAGAAATCAAGGAAAACATATAAAGAAACGCATGAGTGATAGGAAACTAACCGCATCTTAGCCAAAAAAAAAGGGAATTTTTAACTCTAATATATAAAGTGATTATTACAAAAAGAAAAGAGAAAAAAAGTAATGTGAAATTTTAATAGTTTAGGAAATATTATTTTGTTTTATTATGCGGCAGAAGAAAAAAATTCAAATGATTCGTGTGAAGTTTGAGAATTTCATCAATTTGGACGAGGGAGAGGAAAGAGAAAATCACACCTCGGCTTTAATGTAGAGTGAGAGATTGGAATAATTAATAATTGATTTTTTAGTTGTTATAATTATTAGGGTAAATTCAAAAAGGCCTCTAACCTTTGCAAAAAGTGACAATTTCATCTCTAACCTTTTTTTAAGTATGTATCCTCAACCTTTCAAAAATGAGCACAAAAGGTCCGTACTTACTATTTTGTCAATGTTCGTTGTTCACTTTTTCTGTAAACACAATTTTACCCTTTATTTAAATTTAAGAAATAAGATCACTAATATTTATTTTGATCTCTTTGCTGCTTTTTCTTTAATACACTTATACATATTCATCTGTATATCGTTTTCTCATCAATCCACTTAACACAAATTATACATAAACATCGGTTACTATATTATGTTTTTCATTTACTTACCTTATACCACCACCAATAGTGTTGTAGTCACTTTAGGTAATGAGCTCTCTAAAATTTATATAAATAAGTAATGATAATTGAGATGTCATTGACATTCAAATTCTAAATTTAGAATGATTAAAAATATATGAATTTTTCTTGCTAAAAAAATTAAAGGTTTAAATTTTTAGTAAATTTAAATGGGTAAGATCCTTTTTGTTTCCATTACAAACATATAGTATAGCTAAAAATGAGAGATAAATCTCTTTTTATTATTGTTAAAGATAACTTAAGTGAAAGTCTTACTTTCCCACTCCATAGTGAAGGAAATGGTGACGGTACTTGATGAAAGTTAAGAGTAACTAATTAAAGGAAGCAGCATATTTTCTTGTTTTTTTATTTAAATCTTTTGGATTTTTTAAAAAAGTTTTAGTACTAATTTCTTTTTATTTCATATGAGGGTACAATAGTCATTTTATAAGCATATAAATGTGAAAATAAATCGAAATTGCCTATAGGGACCTTTTGTGCTTATTTTTAAAAGTTTGGGGACCTATATGCTTGAAAAAAAGGTTTGGGATGAAATTGTTACTTTTTACAAAGGTTGGGGACCTTTTGTGAACTTTACCCTTATTATTAAAGAGGTTAAGTAGATTTAATTAAGTCTAATTGTCAGTTATTTAATGGACGGTCCTACTACTAAGACCGTCATACCTAAAACTCTCTCTTGAGGATGGGGGGAGCAGCTGAATTTTTTTGATACAAGGGGAATATAATAGGAGAGGAGAGAAATCAGAGGAGGGATAAGCGTAGTTCGAACGCAGGACCTTCCGCTCAAAATGTAAATATCTAAGTATTGTACTAGATTTCGAACAACAAGAACTGCTGAATTGGTTCATACGTAATTAATGGAAAATCAAATTATGTATACTTAGAAAATTGCTCTATCGCTGTAATCACCACACGATCCGTTTATACATTTTTTTTACGGCAAAATCATTTTTATTCATTTTAATTCAAAAGATCTCGGCAAACCGCCAGACCGATGTACAGAGGAATACAATCAATCCATTCGCCACAATACATTGAAGAAAAGGCAAAGGACGCGACCTTGTGGATGACCGAATTATCCTCACATGGAGTAAAGGCGCAAGGACCACAATCGAATTCTTGTAAGAAGTTTGAAATTTCAGTCAACATAGGAGCATGCGGAGCAAAAGCAAAATCACCATGGAGACTATTGACCAATTGAAGACAATCCGATTCAATTGTAGCAATAGGAAAGTTTCACTCCTTAGTGAATTTAAGCCCCAACAACAGGGCCATACCTTCAGCCTCGTTGACACGGGGGGAGCCAAGCAGATTTTTTTGAAAATAATCCCATAACCCTTTTCGCATCGTCCCACACAACAGCGCCAACTGAAAAACAATTCATTTCTTGGCTAACTCCTGCATCAACAGTAAGTTTGAACCGACTAGACGATGGAGTCTCCATTTTACCACTTTGATTTTTGAACTACCACCATTAACCACTTGCTTACAATCAGGTTCGATAGAGGTCAAAGCAAGAGCCGAGCTGGCCACGACTTCCGGCTCAATTTTTTTATCACCATGGAACAATCGATTGTGAACTAGCCAGATGTTCCTTGCCACAAAAATGACAAGTATGAGTGTATCTTCATCAAAAGAAGTAGAAATTCCATGGACCACGTTCTTAATGTTTCTCCAATCTCTGTATTTCTTAATGTAGAACTAGAGTCCCACTATCTTCCAAACCTTTCTGTGCAAAAAAGAATTCAAAAAGAACATGGCCAAAAGACTCCAATATACCACAGTGTAGGCGCTTACCACTTACCTTCATACTCTTCAGAAGGAGATTGTATCATGTTGGTAGGCTTTCGTGAAAAACTTTCCACCAGAATAGTAAACATTTGGGCTGGATATGGAGTTTCCAAATTTTCCACCACCAAGAAAAGGATTGGCAGCAACTCGATAGAGCTGTTGGAGGGGTCATCACCAAACATTTACATCTACTTTTAATAGTATAATTCCCATTGAGATCAAAATGTCAGAGAGTTTGTCCTGGTGATTTCCAAAGCCGAAAGGTATCGCAAGGATGGCTTCTTTATCAATAGGTAAGAACAAATCTTCAATTTGTTGAATATTCCATTCTCCAGACGCAGAAATCAGGTCAGAAACCTATATGACCTGTGAATTTCGCGGAGCTAAAGGTCGGAAGGAATGCCTAGCAGGGATCCAAGGATCTTCAAAAATTCTGATGGACAATCCATTCCCAACTCTCCACTGGATACCCTTCTCAAGCACTTCTCTTCCCCAAAGTATGCTTTTCTAGGCAATAGAGTCTCCATTTTTTTATCTTTGCTTGCATCAACGTTATTCCTTCATAGTATTTACCTCTCATGATGCGTGCCACCAATGATTCAGGTTCCTGGATAAGTTTCCAAGCTTCCTTTGCCACCATTGCCTAATTAAAATTTTTAAAGTCTCTAAACCCCAAACTGCTAGCCGCTTTACATTTACAGAGAGTTTGCCAACAAACCCAATTAATTTTACTGCTGTGGTAGCTTCCTCCCCACAAAAATCTCCTCACAGCTGTCTAGATAGATAAAATAACCCTATCAGGAAGTTTGAAGATGCTCATCAAGTATATAGGGATAGCTTGCAAGATCTCTTTAATAAGCACTACTTTGCCACCAATTGAAAACATTCCACTCTTCCACCCATTGATTCTTTTCCAAATTCTATCTTGCAAGATGGCGAATTCTCTTTTTTCCCCCCTTCCCAAAGCTAGTGGGAAACCTAAATAAGCGTCCCATTTCGTCTCCATTCGGATTCCCAACTGTTGGGTAAGCGTCATCTTCTCCCTGTCATCCACATTTAGGCTAAATAAAATTGATGATTTCTCAAAGTTAATCTTCTGCCCCGACCCATTACTAAAAATATGTACAATATTCTTAAAGTGCTGTAAATCTAAGTCTTTTGCCCGAAAGAATACAAACATAATCATTAGTAAACACTACTACAGAAAAGCCAAAATGGCATCGGTTGTAAACTGTAATAGGCGTCAGTTCCGTAGTCGACGCAT
Organism: Nyctanthes arbor-tristis; assembly: GCA_963692815.1. Taxonomy (NCBI): domain Eukaryota; kingdom Viridiplantae; phylum Streptophyta; class Magnoliopsida; order Lamiales; family Oleaceae; genus Nyctanthes; species Nyctanthes arbor-tristis. Next base: position 3,062 of record CAVNYN010244041.1, on the reverse strand, counting down.
ATGTTACCGACACTCATACTTAATGTATAGGCGTCGGTTATTTGTTGACGCCTAAATTCATAGTAGGCGTCGGTTGTTGCATTACAACTGATGCCTAAAGTAATATATATATTTTTAAATTTAATATTACTTTAGGTGTCGGTTGTAATACAACAACCAACGCCTAAAGTTATAATAAATATTTTTCAAATTTTAATAGAATATAGGCATCGGTTGTAATAATAAATATTGAAAGTATTACTTTAGGCGTCGGTTCTTATACACCAACCGACGCCTAAAGTTGTAATATATATGTTTTTTAATTCTAATATAACTTAGGTGTCAGTTGTTGTAGAAGAATGGACGCAAAATTATTATTATTTTTTTAATATAAATTGTGAATGATTAAATTCTGCCAATTTTCCTATAACCCCAAAACAACAAATGCATCCACAACTAGCCAAAATCCCACGCAGTACCAACCCCAACAATTTACATATAGTTTAAAACAATTATCACTAACTTGATATAAATAAACTACAACTACTACTACAAAATAAACTAACGTAAATAAACCATTCATTAAAATAAAACCAACCGTTGAATATAAACAACACTTGTACAAAAATCAGTAACTACTATATAATATAGTCCTCTAATCATCACCATCTTCATAAAACTCTAACTACAATCAATAGTAAGAACAAAAAAATCACGTACAATTTTGGAGAAAGTACCTGGCCCATAATTTCCGTACCTCATCTATATTCGCTTGAATATATGATCCAGTTTCATATGCTTATAACAAAGGAAAAAAAATTTAATTATACTTTGTCAATAAAATAAATACCATTTTGAGTAGATAATTCTTGGTATTCAATAAATATTTATACCGTATCAAGATATTTTTGGGCACCAGTATATAAGGTGACTATCTCGTACATATTTCTTATCATACAATAGCCACACTCATCAGATCCAGGTTGCTAAGTGCACTAAATTTTAAACGAGTTTAAAATAAATATTAGTAATTAAATCACAAAAATTTGAAACTTCAGTAGTTATTGTAACATTTAGAGGATATTTTTCATACCTTTATTGTTTTCCACATGAGACTTTTCTTCACTATTTTCCCTAACGCCCACAATATTTTAAGCACCCTAAAGTTATTATACATACACACATATAAGTTAAACAAGTTAAAATAAAAAAAAGAATTATATACAATAGATACTGATGACTGCTTACACAGACAACTGCGGCTTGATAGGCATGTCGCGATTGTTATCCTCCATAGAGTCAAAGAAGTACACAATATTGCATGACAGGCATAGCACCAGCAGCATCCAGTGGTTTCTAGAATATGTTATAAGAATGTAAATTTGAATATTTAGCAACAAATAACTTAAATTAAGCTAAGACGAAACAACAAATGATTAGCTGCAAGGATTTTACCTCACAAAATACGGTACTAGAATGTACTTTTTATCCATCATTTCTCCTATCACGTAGAGCATGTACTCATAGATCGACTGTTGAGTTGCATAATAATTAATAGCCTCGACCAGTGATGGACAAAGAAACTCGATATATTGACCCCGAATTGCTTGCGCAAATGGTGTAGGTACCTAAAATATATTGTACCAAACGTGAAATGTCAAATTAAAAGTTATTTGATGTACTTAATTGTGATGGAGACATTTCCCAAACGTGTAAAATAGGTGTGTTTAGCCAGTGCATGTTGAGCAAGTCGGCTATATTAGTGACGGAAACAGTAATTTTATGGTCCACTTTGTCGTGGTAGAGAAATACATCTCTACTCTTCCGATCTCAAAGAAATCCGTAGAGAGGGGTAGTTTAACAGTCAGATCATGCAATGTTTTGAGTTTGGGAGTCAATGAAACCAATGTTGCATCGTCAACGAGATTAGGGCGAGCCAAAGAAACTTCAAAACTCACACGCTGTTTGCCTTTTCCCTTGGATGCTGCTTGCTCGGATAATGGTTCTTGCAGTGAAAATTATTGAAAGTGATGTTAATTATGAATCCATAATCCAGAAAAACTTATTCTCTAAGTTCAATTAATTACCTCGCTTAACATCACTGAATGTGTGAGCTACTGAATGTAACCGCCTTCACCCAGATCCACCAACTACTGGGTGTATGAATTTGGCACTAGAAGAAGCTAATTGGCCGCATCTTCATATACATGGTCAATTGAGACTTTGTAATGACTAGCCAATAACTGTGCACTGTGTACCATTGTAGTAGCTTGGGAAGGGTAAACCATGCCCACCGCCACAATTTTAGTAACACTGTCACAATTAACGGCGAGGCGACACGGGATCGGCTTTTTTCGATATTCAATACAAATGAACAAAATAATGTTAGATGTAAGTATTGGAATGAATTCAATGCATTCAACATCATCACAACGAAACACTATAAACACCTGAAGGTCAAGATCTGGCGGGGGATCAGCCGACTAGCGGCTACTACGAGTTGTTAGTCTGACTGAAAGACTTGCCACAGTATGTATTTCTACATTGTGAAATTGGGAGGGTACTTCCATGCCATATCGTTGGAAGACAGAGGCCATCTATCATTGTATCATATCAAACTGAGTCTGCATCTGGGTCATGGTCTCCATCCGGATCCTCTCCATTATGCTGACCTCTACCTTTGATGTGATGACCCATCAAAGATCCTCCAACAACACGACCCCACTCATTCATCTCATTGTCTTGTCAGGGCATCGGTAAACATCTCTCTCACACTGACATATCTACCGTAGCTCCTCACTCGACCAGAGTGCTCCTCTCTGCCAAGTGCCACCATTAATATATCCTGCTGTCTCTTTAGGACAAATGTGCCTTGGCTGGCCTCCTCGTGTAATTGTATCTGTTTCGACGCTCTTCCGATCTCGCAAATACTATACATGTCACCAATGGGCAGGTAAGTAAAGAAAAAATTAATTATTAATGTGTACTTACAATTTTCTCAACAACTGTCTTCGTTTTATAGTTCGGTATGTGATAATTTCCATCAGGACCCTTCACCATCCTTGCAGATCGGAAGAGCACAC
>CAVNYN010244040.1:0-13457 GCA_963692815.1 Nyctanthes arbor-tristis | reverse complement strand
TCTTCCGATCTCCAAACCACAAGTTAAATTCGAGAGTCTATTATTATTTTAATAATGGTTAGCTCTTTAAAAGAAAGAGCATCATAAATTGGAGATGCTCTTAAGGTCAGGATTTTGATCATGGTATGATTTTTAATCATAGAATTGCAGATTTTTTAAGAAGATCGGAAGAGAACTACGAATTTTTATACATGGTATTTTTATAGGTATTCCTTAGTCATGATGGTGTTTGTGATCTTGAAGGAAATGAATTGGCTTGTCTGTTTCATTTTTCCTGCGAAAAGATACCTGGTTTTAATCCCTACGAAAAGTCTGGAGCCATGAATGCTCTGGTAAACCTGAGTACAGAATAATTTTTGTCATGCCACCGCCACATAAAGAAAAGAAATAAAATGATAATTGACTCCTAAGTGACTTTATGTGAACCTTTAGATGTGAGAATTTTCCAAGCTCTACATCTTCAAGTGGACATCGTTTTAGTTCTACCTTCAACAATGTTGGTCATAAATGTTTGTTTCAGGGGATGGTCCATACTGGAAATCTGTGGACCAAATAGTGATGATTGAATTATGCTCGAGCAGCTTGGACGTGCACGTTTAGAGGCTTAGAGACAACCACCACGTATACAAGGTTAGATGAATAGTAGAGAAATATGTAGATAAGTAGAAATTTCAGAGTACTTGCAGCATTCACCAACTATGTTACACGTGACTGAGTTGGCTGGCACTAGGCGGCCAACTAATTTGGTTTGAATTAAATTAAAAAAAAAAAAAACCATGGATGCTAATTGAGAAACAAAGAAACTTGTTCCCCACTCCTCTCCCGACTTAATCCTACTTCCTAACTCTTAACGTCTTCAACCGACGGCAAAATTCCAGTGACCTTCACCAACCTACATCTCCGGCGACAATTTCGCCCACCCTCGTGCGACAATACAAACACATGCAAAGAGAGATTGCCGATTAACGCCTGAAGTGTGAAGTCATTCAAATGATTGCTGAATAATGCGCCAAGATTTTTTTTTCTATCAAAGGTTCATTGTCTTTCTTGATTTACCACCACATTAGGTAAGTTACTTACAGCTTAAAGTTTTTGGTTTGACTCGTTGTACGTGTAGCATTTATCTGCACAATATGCGATCTTTTCCCATTCTGATTTTTACAATTTCTATGAATTTCAAGATTTTCAATGGATGAAAATTGTTGCAATTTTTTCCTTTTTCCTTGCTCCGTGGATTGAAGTATTGTTAAACACTTGTCGCAGTTTTGTTTATTGGGTTCTCAATGGTTTTAGAACGGAAAAAACTTCAATGCTTCTAGTGTTTGAAAATTAAAGCAAGAAGCATGGAAGAATGTGAGGAAGAAGAATAGTTGAAAGAAGAGGGAGAATTGTAGACGGAATGGAAAATTTCTTACTTGCAATATATATTACATACACATTCAAAATGTCCCGTATAGACCAATACATAACTAAACTAGGCCAAAGGAAACAACTCTGAAACTATTTATGTCCCCCACCGCTAATACAAATAATCAACAAATAGTAACCAACAATTACATTCAAGTCATGCATATATTACTACATACAAACCATGTATACTCCAATCTGCCAAGTTTCTGGTAAAAATTATTGTTATTTGTTTGTTATTTTTTTAATTTTGTATTATCGATGATGGATTTTGTTTGGTGGCTGTTAATTTTTATCTTCAACAGGGTTACGACAGTGGATTTTAATCCAAGTTTCTGGTAAAAATTAAGGTTATTTTTATATTGTCCATGGTGGATTTCATTTGGTCACTGTTATTAATTCTATTAATTCTTATCTTCAATAGTATGATTGGGAGCATTTAAATTTGCACCATTAGTTTTCACTTCTTTTTGACTTGATGGTCGTTTCTTCTTCACCATAGCTTCGGACCATGCCTCACTTCAACTTTCTTATCACTTTGCACGAGTTCATAAGGTTTCACATAGTTTCCAGATAACAAGTAGAATGCTGGAAACATTCACAACTGGAATGGCATTTGTTGGTATTCCCTTGAAGAAGTTACATATATTGGGCAAGGCATAACAAAGGTAGAATCTTAGAAACATGAGTTTACATACCTGCTTTTTTCATTTAATTAGTATTTCTACAGCTTGCATGATGCAAAATTGAATTAAATTCTCAAAAAATTTTTTCAGAAATGAAAGCAATGTGATTTTCCTATTCATGTTGGCACGACTTTATTTAATGTGGTGGAAGTTGATTAATTAAATTTAGGATTCTGGTATAATGGGCTTGTGGTGCTTTTCCCTAATTGTATAGGCTTTTGGTGGGGTGGGGTGGGGGGTTGGCGTGATATAATAGTTGGACTCTGGATTTGTAGATGCCAGTTCAAGTTCTCAGCAAACTCTTCGATTATGGATTAACTGGAAAGGGCTATTGAAGGTAGCTGTCGATGAACTCTCTACTGTTTTCCTCTAAGGAGTAGCAAAGACAATGACTAAATCGTGAACCAGTGAACGATCCTACCTGCAAGCTAAAGCCTGGAAGAGAGCCAACGCGTGTACAGTCACGAGAACACCATGCCAAGCATTGTCCCTGCTGCTAGCACTTGAAGTTAATAGTTAATTTCAACATTCATTTTTTTCCTTGGTTCTATTCTTTTTCAACATTGTTTCGTGAAACAGGCAATTCGTGTATATAAATGATGAATACTAGAGAGAATTTGCCATTTGAAGTAAACATGGGGAACTTGGGGCTGTTTCCCGTAGAATAATTAAGAAATAGAATGGATTTGCAGTTGGGCATTGGGTGTAAGAATGGTCCTTTCATTTTCTGGTTTTGCTTATGGTTATTTAATTTATTGTATATCAAAATTCCAAATGATTTTAAACACAATGTTGACTACCATGCTAATATGCTAATTAATAGTTATCATTTTTTAAATACCTAATTGAACTGATGAAAATTTAATATATGTTCATTTAAAGATTTGAATGATCAAGGTTTAACAGTAATTTACTTTCACAAATGCTCTTCAAGGATTATTCTTTCGAGTTTGCTTGATTTTTATTCCTTTAATAATTACTGTAATACATCCGTGGAAATATTTTGTGTTCCATTAAATCTGTTAACTTTTATATATGTATATATTTTTTTATTTTTAGGGAGAGCGAAATATAAAAAATATACCAGTAAGCTTGAAATCGGTTAATTACAATGAAAGTTTTATTATTTATTATTATTATTGTTGTTGTTATTATTATTGATGAGATGCACGTGGTGTGCTTTTAATTATTCATATTTATCTTTTATTAATTTATTTGGGTTATATTGGTAAATAAAATGTGGTCTGTTTAGAAAAATTATGTTGGAATTGTAGTTGTAATGTGGTGCAATAAGTAAAAAGCTTAGTGTAAATATAACCACACTTTCTAACGTTAAAGAGGAGATGAAACAAGAACAAATAATAATAATAATAATAATAATAATAATAATCCATACATATATATATGTATATATATATATATATAAAATAAGAACAAGGTTTCTGGTAAGAATTTTCCCGCTCAAAACTTGTACCTTAAAATAACTAATGATGTCACGCCGACATCACCTATATATTCCCCTTTTTCTCTACTTTGTATTCATTTTTTTTTTTATTTCTCTTCCAAATACTTGCTGAGAGTTCATCTGCCTAGGCATCATATATCTTCTTAGAAGGATCTGATCCCATAAGATCTGGAATAAATTTAGGAAGACTTGATTTCATCTCTCTTTCTTCTCTTATTTTCCTTCGATATATTAATATTTTCCTTCAACCTTATCGTGATTGATCTCTAATTTTCAGCCAACATCCTAATCAACTTCAAGGCATCCTAATTTTCTGGCATCTGGTCAGCATTAGCCAGCAATTTAGAGTGGGTATATCATCTTATTTGTTTGTCTTAGTTCGTGAATTTCAGTTTGTAATGATTTTTTTTTTGGGGCTGATTTCAGTTTGTATTTTTGAGAAATGGCACCAATCTTCGACCGTATTTGGGAAATCAACTGAACAAAGACTCCGTCAGCCTTGAAGGCACTGATTATTCATCTCCATGGGTTGTCTTTGTACTCCGATTAGCATTTTAGCTTGGAATTTGATTAATAATATGTTAGTTGGAATCTATCTATATATATATATAATAAAAACAAGGTTTCTAATAAGAATTTTCCCACTCAAAACCGGTACCTTAAAATAACCGGTGAAATCAGTCGACATCACCTCTATATTTCCCCTTTTCTCTAGTTTTTATTCATTTTTTTTAATTTCTCTTCCAAATATTTGTCGAGAGTTCATCTGCCTATGCATTATATATCTTCTTGGAAGGATCTGATCCCATAAGATCTGGAATAAATTTAGGAAGATTTGATTTCATCTATCTTTCTTCTCTTATTTTCCTTTGATATACTAATATTTTCCTTCAACTTTATCGTGACTGATTCATAATTTTCAGCCAACATCCTAATCAACTTCAAGGCATCCTAATTTTCTGGCATCTGGTCAGCACTAGCCAGCAATTTAGAATGGGTATATCATCTTATTTGTTTGTTTTATTTCGTGAATTTCAGTTTGTAATTATTTTTTTTTGGGGCTGATTTTAGTTTGTATTTTTGAGAAATGGCACCAATCTTCGACCGTATTCGTAAAATCAATTGAACAAAGACTCCGTTAGCTTTGAAGGCGCTGATTGTTCATCTCCATGGGTTGTCTTCGTACTCCAATTAGCATTTCAGCTTGGAATTTGATTAATAATATGTTAGTTGAAATTTGATTAATAATATCAGTAGTAACATAAATAGTATGTTAGTTGAATTAAAATTTGATAATTCACTTCAAACTTTAGGGATTCATTCTTATAGTTTGACTTCGAATTCAGTTAGATGCTTTTGAATTTATTTTTTTATTTTTTAGCTATTAAGTGTATGATTAATTAATGTAATCTTCCTTTTTTTTTATTCTTTTGTTTTGATATATGTTGTCGTTCTATGATGTTTTTCTTCTTAATTCTGTAATTGGAGCACAGGCTATGAAATAATGGACTCATTTTTTTTTTTCATTTTTTAATGCTTTTGTCTAACTAATAATTAATTTTATAGATGTTAGTGTTTACAATTTGACTGTATGGACGCGTTTGTATCAAAATTTCATTAATGAGACACGTACATATAGAGAATAGGGTATAATAATTAATGCTTGGTCACAAATACAGTTTTTAGAATACATTTGAAAGATTAGCAAGGTTAACGCATTAGAGCTACTTAGCTGCCTATCACATAAAATAAATAATTTATGTTCTCACTTCTTAAACACATGACCTTGATTATCTTTGTTGTTTATATTTTTCTTGATAATAGATCTAAAATTTAAAGGATTATATCGCACGGTAACTTCTAATTTTTCTTTGCACCTTATTCTTTAACAAATTTAACATTTTTCTTTATCAGGTTTTGTTTGTACTAGATTGGATATAGTAAGTTGTAACGGTGGTGTGGACGGGCAGTTGAAGGTAACTTTTTGAACTTCTTTCCCTGTTATATGAAATTATATGTTGTTATACATTAAGCAGTTTGTATTAGACATTTGTTCAACATGTGTTGATTTTGTTAGGCAAGAAAGAAACAAGTCGAGATGGGCCAACACACCAGTAAATCCATCCAAGGTTAAAGAGAAAATAGATGCTACTCTGTGTGGTTTCACCACTAATTCTGATGTAACTAAAGGGTTGCTGGCAAATCTTTGATTGTTTTGGAGGAGTTGAAGAGTTTAATGATGCTTATATGTTATTAATTTACAAAAGAGTTTAATGATTCTTATATCTTTGATTTCTTATATGTTATCTAGGCAATTTTCCTTCTTTAAGCTATACATATAAGTACACTTAATATTGTACTATTTAACTGTTGTTAAAACTCTACCTCAATGCTCCTTTCAAAAGGAAAAAAGGTCAAAAATCTATCCCAATGAGTATTTGAGTTGAAAAGTGAAAGACATGTCTCTATCGGACCATTTGTTTCTATTTTTTCAACAGTAAGTTGAACCAACTTGATAATTGAAAAAAAGGCTTGGTTCTTATTGTCTTCATTACTTAATAGTCCATTTTGGAGTTTCACAACCATTATGGACAATGCTTTAGCTTTCTGTACTCATGGTTGAGGTTTATTGAGATGTTATATTTGGTTGATACTTGACAACCATAGTTGCAATTTGTGAACAATGGCCTTACAGTCCAAGTCTAAAGAAGCAAATGAAAGTGAAAAAAAACATTTGACTAATACTGACCACCATAATTAAATGTAGTGGAAAAAGTGTTTTCGTGCTTAATTGGTGTGTTAGTGAGATTGCTGTATTTTGAATGCTTTGAATATTACAACTTATTTCATGGTTAATGGCAACCTTATTTTGATTCCATGGCTAACAATTGTCTTAATTAGTTGTAACGCGTTGTTTTTGTAGGGTGACTGAATACAAATTACCATCACTAAGCAAAAGCTAATGTCTAAGTCTACCGTGAAAGATGGGTTTTCGTAAGTGCTTTAGGATTTGTTGGTGGGGGATATGCTAATAGTTATAAAGTTGCCTCTCATAGGTACAAGATTTGCTTTGTGGATTGAGACAAGCTACTAATATTTTGACAAGTGTATTTTCCTTGGAATGTTTACATTTTTAAAGCCATTCAAGTCAAGTATATAATGTTTCAATCAAATTAGAGTCTCAATTTCGAGTTTTTCTAAGAAGCTTTTGAAAATTTAGGGTAATTTTACCATACATTATGTAAACAAAATTTCATCACAACATAACATTTGTTTCCGTTTATCAGTTGAGTTCATTACTTTCTATGGTGCAAATTGTAAAAGAAAATGTATTTGGTCAAATTTTTAATAGATTAATATTGTTATTTTTATATTTGTTTCAGAATTTTTCAAGTGTAATAATAATTTATTAAATTAAATTATTGTATAATTTTCATTGACATCTGTTATTTCTTTTAGACTTTCCGTACAACGCACGTGTGTATTCTAGTAGTAATAATAATAATGATAACAATAACAACAACAACAACAACGTTCAAAATAAAGGGTTGTTAATTTGCAAAATCAAATTGGCGGAAATTAAAGTCATAATAATAAATATTATTATTATTTTGGAAACGAATAATAATTTTATTAATATAATACTCCATCCATCCTATGAAAATAATATCACATCAATTTTGACATAAATTAAGAAAGTCCAATTAATGTTCTTGGAAAATTAGAATTTATAAATTTTTTTTAATATGTCCACTCATTTAATTATTATTCAACTTTATTAGTTCTTATTTATTAATATCAATTCACATCAAATAGGGACACATAAGAAAATTTAAAGACTAAGTAATAAAAGTGGATTATAATTTGAGAAAAATGAAAAAGGAAATTGAGACTACTTTCACGGGACGGAGAGAGTATTAAATAAATATTAATAAAACTTTATTGTACCATCAAATCATGCATAAAAATGCTACCATTAGTCGGGGCGACGGATGTTGTATCATCAGAAGCCCGGCAGGTGAAGACTCTACCTTGTTCTTGAGATATTGTACAATAAAGATATCTCTCACTTTTCTATACATAAACATATACACACTGCAGGAGACGATTGTACCTTGTTCTCGAGATGCTGTACAAGAAAGATATCTCTCCCTTTTTATACATATATACTAGTATAAGCAACGTGCATTGCACGTATGTTTACCGTAACTAATATTTTAATCTTTGTAACGAAACTATATGAAGGCCCTCGTTAGCAATTTATTTCTATTTTGAATTAGAAAGAAGTTTTCTTGAAAATGGCTGGTAGATATTTGTAATACAAGAGGATCCAATGAGATAAATGAATGTGATTAATCTGATCAAATCCTATTTTGAACTAAAATAGATTTGATAATGAAATAATCAATTGAAAAAAAAAAATTAACACTATTGATTTCATGCTTTACCTAGCATATAACATGTTTTTAAAAAAGACAATAATTCAATAACGCCAACTTCAGTTCTTCGTTGATCAAGGACCAAGATATCTTCACAAATATCATATATATTCGTTCATGTATCATTATCAAGTGCAGAAATTTATCGTACAGAAATTTATGATTAACTTCATAATTTGTACACACGCATGCATATAAGAACTACAAGAAGTAAACGCTCAAATTCAAGGGAAGCTACAGAAGTAATACATTTCGCTTCTTTAATTGGCATCTTTAACTTCTCCAAAGTCACTATCTAAGAAGGCAAATATTTATGTTAATAATATTTACTTCAAAAAAATATTTATGTCAATAATATTATGATAGAGTTTCAAAATAGTCTCCAATTGTCCTGACCAAACATCGCACATCCTAAAAAATAATGATCCACGAAACTAAGCCAAAACTTAGCTTTTTCATTCATTCCATATATTCATATCAAAATTTTTTTATTATAAAAAAAAATCAACAAGTCAAACTCAGACCAACCACATATTTTTTTTCACAATTTCCTATAATCTTTTCCCACTTTTCCACCACACATTTCAAACAATAATCTTTTTTCACCTAAGAAGTTCAAATTATAGCTATAAAGAACAAAGTATCAAGCAAAATAAAACACTTCAGCTAAAATCCCGTGAAATTTATTTACTATGAGAAAGAAAGATAGTAAATGGTCGACAATAAAACTATGTTTGAGTGGCTGGAAGCACCATGGAGAGAGGAACCATCTATATATATAAGAAAATTAGCTATGATTCCAGTATCTTTTTCCTGCCTAAAAAGATACTAGAATTTAATTTTTTTATTTCTTTTTTTATTTTAATTCTATGTTGGTTTTTTTTTTTTCCGGTTTTTCTTTTCTATAGATGTTTGTAACCACCTACTACTAGTATACATGTTCCACAATTGTAGTTTTTTCTTTTACTTTTTTTTTTTAAATTTCTCATTTAACATATCCATTTTGTATTTAAAAAAAAAAAAAATCTTGTTGTGGTGTTGTGCTGGTGACTACTTATGCCCACAATTTTTATCCGTCTAATAGACTACTGATCCAATTAAATTGAATTTCATAATTAAATTTATCAAATCACAACACTGTTTCAAATACTTCCCACTAATTGAAAGATGTTATATTTTAGCGTAATCGCCTTTTAAGTATAAATACTTATTTATATATATTTAACACTATTTTACTGGATGTATTTTGCAGTGTGGATTTTCACAGATTTCATAATTTTAGCAACAAAAATGTGTCGTTTGAAACACTTGAGACGATACTTTTTGGAGGTCACAACCATACAAGATCAAATTGAATTCTTAAAGTGCAAGTCTGTCACAAATTGGACGCTCAAACGGTATTTTAACTATTTTTTGTAATTAAATATTCTACAAGTGAAAATAAAGAAATGACTTTAACAAAAGACTCCCAAAAAGAGCAATCCGGCTACAAAGTCTTACCTACAGAGCCGTATCTCATATGAAGGGGCCTTATGGCTTACGTGGTGAAAATCTAATAAAAGTAGCCCTACCAAAGGGGGGCCGCTTTCATTAGATTTTCATCACGTAGCCATCTATCTCCTTAATAGGAGCCTTATCTATCTCCTTAGCAAAATTTCAAAAAGAGAGCATATGTTGAGCAGGAACGTGATGCAACTAATATTAGTTACGTTTCTGATGAAAGATCAACTATAAAGCCCTCTATGATTGTCCTTGGGAAGAAAAATAAAACGGGACAAGATCAAACCTACTAATTATCATCTACTTTGATTTAGGCTAAGATTTGGTTTAAATTTGCTAGGTGTTTTAATCGTCCATGAACATTAAGTACATTTTTTTTATTTCATTTATTGTTATGCAATGATTTTACTATTTAATATTTGTTTGGCTATTTCATGACATTTCTATTTATTAGATTGTTTCGTATAATATATATGAGTTTTATTAAATGTTTATTTGGCTGTTTAGTTATACTTCTGTTTAATAGATTACTTCCTTTAACGTCTATGAGTATTAACTTCCTTATTTACCACTAGAGAATTTCTTTTTAACCTTGCATATGCTCATTAGATATATTTCAACTTACCGGTTTTTAGAGTAATTAAAAAAAAATCATTTGTTAATTTATACGTATCTATTAACTAATTTCCATATGTTTGTTAAACAAATTCTAATTTTGCGTCGTTTAGTTTATTTTAAAATATTTTCATAAGTTGATTTACATCTTTCTACAAACTTATGAATTTTCATCACCTAATGGAGTATAAACATAAATTATTCAACTATTACTACTTAAGACGCTATTATCAGTTTAAGGAAAAAGCTAAAAGTTACGCCATTTACATAAGACACATAATTCCAACGTGTGTATATAATGATAAGTTATCATAATGAAAATGATTAAACGACATACATGATTCTTAAAAAAAAAAAATATCATGCAACAATGCTTAATTTTCATTTGCTGCGTTGTAACTAGCTAACTAGCTATTTTCTTCAATGTTATTTTTAAAAATATATTATCACAGTCACATGTACAGTCTAATTTTTAATCGCCCACTAACTTCTTTAATTTAGGTAGATCATTAAGCACTCATGTTTGTAGCAGATGCATATCATCCATGGGGTATTCGATAATAATAATTATTAGAATATTTAAAATTTTTGTACGAATATGGATATATTCCTTTTTTTTTTTTTTAACATTACAAGAGTGATATATTTCTACAAACGAGTATAATTCAGTTACCAACATTGTTAATATATAAGTTTATGTAATATAAAATATAAAATCAATGTAAAAGTAACACACTAAAAATATAATTTATGGGAAAAAAGTTAAGTAGTGATTTTAAAGTAATTATTGTTGCTACTATTATTTCTTTCTTTTCAATAATGTTATATTAACTCAATATATTTTGTTTTGTTAGTTATTCATGTCCGTGCAACACAGGGGATAACACCAGTAACAAAGAAGAAAAACGCTAGGTATACTTCATCTCGTGTACTAACAAATTGCCCGAACCAGTAAATTCCGCAAACTGCCCTCATTTTGAATTTTCTCCTCTCTCTTCCTACTTATGCTCCCCATTCCTTCCCATCTCTGAAAGACAAAGGACAAGGGGGATCTATGAATTGAGCTCCATTCAATCCCGGTCAGCGTGATTCGTCCATCGTCTGGTAAGAAATAATTAGAATTGAAGTCGCTCGCTTCGTTCCAGAATTCTGCTATCGAGTCTTGGTCGTTAAGCCTGAAGCAATTATTGTTTGGGCAAGCCTATTGCATCTTGGTCGGTCTTTCCAGCGATTTCGGTGAGTATTGTCTGGGCTCCATTATTCGGTTCATATTATTTTAGGGATCTTTGCTGTGGATGCTAATTTTATGCTGGAAGTGAAGATTTTGTGTTTCATTATGGTGTGAGATAAGAAGAATTTGTACAAATTTGCTGTTGCTATTCATCTGATTTTTCCATTTTGCTGCTGCCATCAGCCGATGCTAATTTTATGGTGGAAGTGAAGATTTGGTGTTTCATTATGTTGTGTGATATGGAAAATGTGTACAAATCTGCTGTTGCTATTTCTCTGATTTTTCCATTTTGTTGCTGCCATGGACCCTTTTTCTTTGATTATCTTGTGTTAATTCTACCGAGGCTATTTGCTGCTACTATGAACATTTGTTGCCTGATTATCCTGTGATTTGGACCAGCAAAGTGAAAATTTTATGGGGTTTTCATGAATTTTTATATGGAGATCATAGGTTTTATTTTTCCATGATTATGTTGTTGGTATGCAATCTTGATGTTATTTTGTGAGATTTTTTGGGTAATTAAATTTCTGTAAATTCACAAAGGTTATTTTTCTTGCTATTTAGGGGCTAACTAATGTTGTTAGATATGCAATCTTAGGTTGTAGATTTGCAATATTATGCTGTAATTTTTCTTGCTGTTTAGGGGCCAACTATCAAGCTTGTTATTATTCTTCTTGTTGTACATACACAATCTTCTGTTGTTATATTTCTTGCTGTTTAGCGTCCAACTAAATATTTGTGAATTCACATGGCAATGATATGATGATGTTTCAACTTTCTATACATGTTGGGGCAATTTATGCATAATGTATTAGTCAATAATTATAACCACACATGAATATATGTTTATTGTTTCTGCCATGAATATTGTCTTCATATTGCTATGAATCAAAAGTGAATACCAAACGAGTTCTTCACTTCTATGAAAGAATTTGTAGGTGATCTTCTCTATTTTTCTGCTTGAAACTAGGTACCTCTCTGCCCTTTAGGTTTTTGTCAACCTTAAATCATGTTTTATTGTTTCAATTTTTTGGTAGTTAATGGGCTAAAAACTAGTTTTACTTTTTATTGCTTTTAAAATGGTGCGCCATTTTGTTTTATTATGCTAGTAAATAACATTGCCTTGTAAGAGATTGAATCTTTAAATAATACCTGAAATGGCAGGAGAAATAATTCTTCTTTAGCTTCTCTCTGCATTCTGTTCACTATATGTATCTTTTTATATGGTGAAAATTTGAGTTTCAAGTATAGTAATCCTTAATTCTTGCCTTTGGTACTTGTTGATCACTCTAAATCTGATTTGGATGCATGTTATGATCTCATCTTGTCGTTACTGCCAGGGTTGGAGGCGGCCAAGATGTAGACATATATGTTCATCAATTGGTTGATCCATGTGAGCGCATGGAAATTGCTAAAGGTGGAAAGATTACTTTGAAAATGACAATTCACTATGGCAAAGTCAAGCTCATATTTGAGACCAAGATAACTAGCAAAATTCTTAGTCTTTTCTAATGTTGTATCTTCTATGAACTTTTGATGTAATTTTTCATGTCATTGGTAAATATGTACTTTTATTTTATTCTAGTCTTGGTGAAATACTTTTTCTGGTGCTATTTTGTTCATTCTTCAAACTAGGAGACTTCTTTTTCCCTTTGATTATGACCAACAACATTTGCTCCAGCTTCTCTCTCTCTCTCTCTCTCTCTTTTTATTTTTATTTTTTTGAGGAGGCATTTTCTCCAACTTTTCAAGGCACATTATGAATTAAAATAGATTGACATTGATTTGATCTCATGAAGATAATAGCCAATGCATATCTCAAGGGGTAAATACTTTGTCCAGGATAACAAAGGTAGAGATTATAATAGTCAAGGTCATGAACAAGATACCCCATGCAATTTCGAAATCGATTGAACAACCAAATAAGTTGGAACTTTTTTCTATTAAAAAAGCCTACTTACAAGTTAAGGTTACATGTACTTGTATAATTTAATGTTACATAGCCAAAATCGAATGCTAGTACATGTTTACAAAATGCATGAAATTCGTAGAACTCAAACAAGACCTAGTTGAGCTCATGAATTACAAGTTAAATGAAATACAACATAGCTATG
>CAVNYN010244032.1:14084-25091 GCA_963692815.1 Nyctanthes arbor-tristis | reverse complement strand
CATTTATGTTTATTCAGGAATCCAATCAGATCAGAGAATGCATTTTGTCAATGCAACCGAACAGGGAAAATTATAATATTAATTAAATTAATTGTTTATTTATTTCATAAATCCAATTTCGTATGTTTATAAATTTAGAAACGCTGCACACAAACAATTATTAATAATTTAATATTTTCTTTGAGTGAAAACACGCGAGATT
Source organism: Nyctanthes arbor-tristis (assembly GCA_963692815.1). Lineage (NCBI taxonomy): Eukaryota > Viridiplantae > Streptophyta > Magnoliopsida > Lamiales > Oleaceae > Nyctanthes > Nyctanthes arbor-tristis. Next base: position 24,889 of record CAVNYN010244032.1, on the reverse strand, counting down.
ACTAATATATAAATGAAAATAATTAACAAACAAAAGAGTTGGTATAATGGTTTAAAAGTATGTTACTCTTAACATGTAAGTTACGAGTTCAATCCTTCACTATTATATTTGTAATAATTTCTTTTTAAATAACAGCTGGTGTGGTATAACGTTATAAGCAATTGTGCCATATAGAGTTTAGGCAGAAAAAAAATTTTCTAATTGCACCAGATGAAATTGTAATTGTGCTAGACAACGTTTATGGTGGAGTGTAAAACTAGTTGGCAATTGTGATTATCTCAACCAAGAGGTAAACTTGGCGGTCAATAACAAATTATATTTGATGTTGACGTGGTTTTGTGATATGTTTAGAAAAGATGATAATGGAAAATTGCATTAGTACAATTTTCTAGTTATCGATCTTTTTGGCTGTCAGCGACTTGAATAATAGCGGTTAGGGAATTGGGCATGCGGAAAAGAAAGTTAAATTTAGCCATTACTCTATATATATTTATATTATGAGTGATTTGGGTAATAGTACAATAAATAGATACTTTCATTTCAGGTGAGAGTTTCTGCATTTGAACCACACGTGCCTCTCCCCTAATTCACCTCCCCTCCCCTATCTTATGTTCCGTTTGTATAAAATATATATATATATAGTTTTATGGAATATATACATACACACACATATGAAAGGTGTTTAGTGGAGGGATGGGATGGGTTTTTTTTTGGAAACTTTGATAAATTGAAATGTACCTTTAATGTCCTTGGATAACATCAACTAATATTTTTTTTTTTATGCTTTGAAATTTGTATTTGTGTACTTGAAATTTAAGAGAATGAGTTAGCATGTTTTGATACATTTGTTGGAATGAGACATGTTTTGGATCGACGAGCTACACAAGCTTTTTCAACAATCATCAAAACAACAATTATCTTTTTGTTTATGATAAGATTTTTTATAAGGGGTTCTTGATTTTTTTTTTTGAATTATATTTTTGTAGCTGTTAATCTATTTCAACCATTGTTTTGTAGTTGCTATTAATCTTTCTTTCTCCAAAGGGAGAGGAGTTATTTTGTAACAAGTTTATAAGGGCTGCATTATTTTATGAATGAATATACAACCAAGAATTTGGAGGACCGAGTTATCCCGGTATACTTGAGGTTGTAAGTTGTTTCTTTTGATATGTATTATGTTGTTTTATGTAGTAACAAGCAATAAATTGAATACTATATGGTTTGTTTTAGTATCATGACTTTTATAAGATTCTGTAATTGAAGAGGTAATTTACTCAATACTAGCTTATTTTTGTAAAAATAGTGTTTTAAAACTAATTAATAATTAATTTGTGAGCATTGCCAAGGTCGGTTTTGATTGCATTATTGTAAAGACGAAGCTCATGAATGTTGATTAATGAAACCATGTGCAAAGCATGTCTTTTTTACTAGTAAAGATAAAGTCAAGGGTAAAAGTGCCTATTCAAACATCAGTATATATATTTTTATGGAATATATACACACACAAATGAAAGGTGTTTAGTGTAGGGATGGGCTTTTTCTTGGAAAATTTGATAAATCGGAGTCTTTTTTGTTTGGCAACAGATAAATGATAAATGGGTTATGCTATATTCCCTTATCGAATTACTTGCTTGATTACTTGCTGTTAAATAACTATTTAATACATTGATAAAAACACTCTTATATTTAATTGAAATAAATGAGTAAAAAGACACATATACATTCACTAAGTCTATAATAAGTAACTTAATAAGGAAGGGTAGCATTATTAATGATAAATTGAAGGAGTTAGTTGTAACTTGTTAAAGTCAAGGGTAAAAGTGCCTGTTCAAACACCAAATCTCATCTAGGCAATTCTTAAAGATTTGGCATTTTCTTAAACATATATATTATCACTTTTCACTATCTTTAAAATTCTCCTGTGGCTTTCAATTGGCTAAAATATTATTGTATTGCTTTTGTTTATTAAAAAAAAAGTGATATTTTAAACATTATTCATTTACTTTTCTGCCATTTCTGCAACAAATAAAAATAAAAATTGATTCACCTCTTTACCCTGCTACCAAGGATTGTATAACTGTTTTAGGAAGAGATGAGGTTTTAATTATTTTCGATTTAGTTCTTTTTATTTGCTTTTCTTTTTTTCCATTTTTTCTCAAAATTTAACTTATAATATGTTAGGTTTTTTGGGCACGAACTTTGTTCCACGATGAAGCTAGTCAATTTCTTAATAGTTGAGAGAAATTCAAAACAAAAGAATTTTAGGTAAGAGATCACCATTTTACAAGATCGCTAACCGTGACCGTAGTTTTGTTTTTTGTTTAATAAAGATTCCTTGGTAATTGTCAATGTTTATACCGACAACGTGGTTATTTTGCCACCTTCTTACTCCAAAGTGAATATTTTTTTGCGATAGGTACTGAAAAATGGCATCTAATTTTACTAATATTTCTATTCATGTGCTGTAGCCGTGTTTCTATTTGTTCAAAAATGTGACATTACAATTTTAATTATAATTTTGTCTACCACTAAATTTAGAAAATATCTAATTATTATATATAAAATTGAATACGCTTGCATCTTCACAACTCATTCAACTTCATCACAATTTGCCTATCATGATGATTGATGAGAACCAAACAGCCTTTTAACCCAATACTCTATTAAACCGAATTTAGTTCTATTTTAAATTTTAGTGGTCCTTCAAAGTATTTTTAGTAGAATCAAATACAAACTTTTAAGAACTAATTAATATTTCATCAGATCCGTAGAAGCACAGTTCTGGCATGCACTAAATGTGCATTCCTAGCTAATTGCTCTCCTGTAAATTATATATATATATATATATATATATGTATTTGATACAAGGGGGAGGGGAGGGGAAATCAGGGATGCGCAGAAAAATATATATAATAATAGTGATAAAGATCACCCATATGTACAAGAAAGCAAAATATAGACAAGAAGAAGGACCATTTTTTTTTTTTTTTAAATTCCAACTAGTATTTCTCTATTTAAAATAAAAAAAATATTAATTAATAAAATGGCATAGAATAGTAGACTCCGCAACCACAATAAATAAAATATGTTTAAAAGGGCACGTTTTATGTTGGTTGGTAAATGTATAGAAAATGGACCACTCTTGGCTGATTCCCTTCCACTCAATTGCATGAAAATGAGCACATTTTTTCCCTTACCAACCATGCCAATTTGTGAGACTCCCATAAAATTATTTGTGTACGAAAATCAACCTCCCGGATTGAGTTCAATTAAAGAAGATAATAGTGACAAAAAATTATGTAGACGTAGTCCTTTTTTATATGAATAGAAAGAAAATCTCTTTATACTAGGTAATTGGATAATTTTCATTAAATTTAGTGTAAAAATAAATGACCTTTAGAAAGAGTATCAAAATCCAATTATAAATTACGTAATTTTCATGAAATTTAGTGTAAAAATAAATGACCTTTAGAAAGAATATCTAAATCCCAATTCAAAGGAATGACACAATGTCTATCTCAACTATATATCGATATGGATCTTTCCTTTCAAAAGAAAAAATAAAAATAAAAAGCGCTACGATATGGATCGTCTTTATTTTTTGGGTGTTGTAGCAAAATACAAATAAAAAATTCAATTCGATACCTTTTGATCAAAGAGTACCACGTCATATTAAGATAGCTGTTGTGTAACAGATAACATTGGTTCATATGATTCATAAGTCTTTTATTCTTAGCAATCACGTATATTATCATTTTGATGGATGTCAAGGAAAGGAAAACTATAATAATTTGAGTAAAATTACAAATTTATGGATGCATAAAAATGGCTCAAGGAAATAAAGGGGAAACCTACTAAACAAGTATCAACCACCAAAGCGCCACCATGTTTACCTAACCATCGTTAGCTTCTTTGACTTTCACGGAGACGCCAACGCCACCAACCAAACCCTTCTCTTTTTCTTCTATATAAACCATTTTGCATTTCGTTCATCTCTTCAGAGTCGGAAATTCATCTCTCCCTTTCCCTCTCTCTCTGCACATTCGGATCCTCGTCTCTATAGATTTCTTAAGCACGGGGAGTCTGGTGTGACAAAAAGCAAAAACCAGCAGCATTTGAAACAGCTAATCAAGAAATTGACAACGATGGCTCTATCAAATTCTGCAGCTTTATCGTCCAAATCACTCATTCAATCCCAATCTCTGTTACCTGTGACCCAATCCCACAACCACTCCACATTGTCGGTTAATCCCAATACTTCTATTCGCCACCCTATCTCCGCCGTGCATGCGGCTGAGCCTGCCAAGACACCCGTAGTCACCAACAAGACAACTGTGTCAAAACCCTCTTCAGCCGCCAAGTGGGCACCGGAGAGCTGGAAGACCAAGAAGTCTTTGCACCTTCCCGAGTACCCAGATGAGGCTGAGTTGGAATCTGTCCTCAAGACTCTCGAGGCATACCCGCCGTTGGTGTTTGCCGGAGAGGTTAGGAACCTGGAGGAGCGACTCGGGGAGGCCGCATTGGGCAAAGCCTTCCTTTTACAAGGAGGAGATTGTGCTGAGAGCTTCAAGGAATTCAGTGCTAATTATATTCGTGACACTTTCAGAATTCTCCTACAGATGAGTGTTGTCCTGACTTTCGGTGGCCAAATGCCTGTAGTTAAGGTAATTCTTTCATTTATGGATTAATTTTGGATTTCAAGGATTTGTTTCCTTCTTTGGCTATAAATCTAAAACTCAATAATTAAGAGTTTCGTACATGGTCTTGTTCCCATGTGAAACAACTGAATATAACAGAGGATTGTCTAATAATAAATTTACCTACCTAAAATAGAAGGAGGGACTGATATAGAATTTCAGCAAATTGGCTTTTTCTTGGATTGAGCAGTTGAACATACAACCTTGAAATAGGACTCGAGAAGAAAGAAGTTAGATTTTGTTCCCTGTCTAGTGGAATCAGGATTCTGGCATTAATAGATTGTTGGATTAATTACTTTAGGTGGGAAGAATGGCTGGCCAGTTTGCCAAGCCAAGATCAGATCCATTTGAGGAGAAGAATGGAGTAAAATTGCCAAGTTACAAGGGAGACAACATAAATGGTGATGCCTTTAATGAGAAATCAAGAATTCCAGACCCTCATAGGATGATAAGAGCTTATTCCCAGGCTGCGTCAACCCTCAACCTTCTCCGAGCCTTTGCTACCGGAGGTTATGCTGCAATGCAGAGAGTGACTCAGTGGAATCTTGATTTTGTTGAGCACAGTGAGCAGGGAGACAGGTGAGTTTCTATAAAGAAAGAAGTCTAAAATTTCCTTGGAATATTTCTTTATCGTTTATCCTTTACTTCAAGTGGATGCAATCTCAGGTTTTCGGTCAAGGCTTATCAGACCTTTCTAAGATTCTTCCGATCTTATTGGAATTTTCATCAGGTATCAGGAGCTGGCTCACAGAGTTGATGAGGCCTTGGGGTTCATGGAGGCAGCTGGACTTACCGTTGACCACCCCGTTATGTCAACAACTGATTTCTGGACTTCTCACGAGTGCCTGCTTTTACCTTACGAGCAATCACTCGCTAGGAAGGACTCAACTACTGGCCTCTACTATGGTTGCTCAGCTCACATGCTCTGGGTTGGCGAACGCACAAGGCAACTAGATGGTGGGCACATTGAGTTTTTGAGAGGACTTGCTAATCCCCTCGGTATAAAGGTATTCATCTCTCTTTTACAGACAGATTTTCACAATTATTTTGGTGAATCTCGGAATTACTTTGTTATTGGCTATTGCATGTCTTGATTTACATAACACGTTAATCACACAAAGCAATATGGAACAGTTTGGAGTTGGCGAATCGTGTGTCGCACATCATTTTTTGAGGGGCCTGATCTACCCAGGACTTCTATTGATTTACGCTTAATTAGTGTGGAACATGCAGGTCAATACATGATTCAATCGCACTGATTCATCATGTCCTACCGTGCTTGCAACTTGCGAGTGAGAACTAGTTTTAGGAGTTTAATTGATTCAATCAAACCTCACACCAGCTTAAATATCTTTTCAAATTTGGTAGTCTAATTTCAACTTGCTAATTGTAGTGATGATAAATTACACAAGGTAGATACGGAAGCCTAAAAACGAAAATAGAAGGATGTTTTCATGTGCTTATCATCAATTTTCTTAGGTCACCTGTTGGCATTAGGTGATTTTCACTCAGTTCATATTGGTCCTTAATACCCTTAAAAAGACTTTATTGGTGAACAAGGCTGGCACAAGGGCTCTAGGTTTTTTCATTTTTTTTTTTTTTACTCGGTGATGAACTATGCTGTTGGTTTTGTTTACTTATATCCACGGGCCAATTTGGTTTTTATCTTTGTATTTAATTAGTCCTTCATTGCTTTGCTATATCTTTTTGGATTTTGATAGTTTAGATATCAGCTGGCACGATTGTGTTCTTCATTTGTCAGCTTTGTAGACATGATATTTAATATTTTACAGTCATAGTATGTTGGGCTAAGGTGGAAATCAATTTGCAGGTTAGCCAAAAGATGGATCCAAATGAACTTGTTAATCTGGTTGAGATTTTGAACCCAAGTAACAAGCCTGGAAGAATAACAGTCATAGTCAGAATGGGTGCTGAGAACATGAGAGTCAAGCTTCCTCATTTGATCAGGGCTGTTCGCCGAGCAGGACAGATTGTAACTTGGGTGTGCGACCCGATGCACGGGAACACTATCAAAGCACCTTGTGGGCTCAAAACACGTGCCTTCGATTCAATCTTGGTATAATCTCTTTCCTCAAATTCTGACTGTTGATAATCCTGGCTAGGAACTTGTTCTGCACCTTCAAGACACATTGCTTTGTTTTTCTTTTCCTTTTCCCCCTTTTTTTGTGGAGATGTTATTAGAAAATTATTTAATTGTAGATAGGCTCACACCAAAGCTCTGCAGATAAAAAGATAGAAAGAACAAAATTAACATTAACATCACATGTTGCAACTTGCAATGGAGGATCTTTCAAGGATATCTCTTCTCATTGGTCGAAATCTTAAATTATTGCACGACGTTAGTTGTCCGGTATCTTTTCAGTATCCTATGCACATGGTAGATGAATAGAAGTATCAAAGTACAGGCTTTATGTATTTGAAACATTTTTCAGCTTAATGGGATAGAAATGGATGGATATGAAAATTTTTCCTTTAAATGTACCAGCATCTGTGCTTGCCTGCTTAACCAGATTACAACAGTGGAATGATTGGAATGCTGTGATTATTTTGTAGGCTGAGGTGAGAGCATTCTTCGATGTTCACGAGCAGGAAGGGAGCTACCCTGGTGGAATTCATTTGGAAATGACCGGGCAGAACGTGACAGAATGTATCGGAGGATCAAGAACTGTCACTTATGATGATTTGAGTTCTCGCTACCACACACACTGTGATCCAAGACTGAATGCTTCTCAGTCACTTGAGCTCGCCTTCATCATTGCCGAGAGGTTAAGGAAAAAGAGAATGGCGTCTCAACGTCTCCCCTCTCTGGGCCTATAGGTCGCTCCATTATCTATCAAGCTCTTTCAATTAGTCGATAATGCCGAAAACATTTGGATGCTATCCCAAATAACTCATCCTTTGGCCACAAAGCACCATCGTTTATATGGAGTTGTTGAAGTTGTAACCTCTGAGCTAACCTTTGACTGAAAGTGACAAGGACTATAAATGTTTTGTGCTGTCTGTTGTGGGAATGATGAAATTATATAAAGTGAACCTGTTAACCATTTTTTTTAATTATTTTATAACAAGTATGTAAGTTAGAGAGCGATCGTCGCGCATAACAAATAAAGTGTGTTACAGGCTTCCCTCTTGTTCTGGTTACTTTCGTGTTACATCTGCCTATTCTTTTTGGTTATCGCTGCCTATTCTTTTTGGTTATCGCGTGTATCAAGTTATGCTACTGGTAGATTTATTAAAGGAACAGGGTTGTGTTGGAAGCTAGTATTTAAATAGTAAATATTACCACTAATAGGCATATATGCTTCTTATATGATTGAGAAATGATAAGTATAAAATTTCACATTTTATCAGGTCTAAAATTGTTCTCTAATTTTAGTGTTACTCTAAATTGTCTATACATGAGAATGAGATATGAAATTAATTGGAATTTTAAAGTGGATAATATGTATTTCATTAAGCAAAGTTTTTGGATTTTTAGCAATTGTAATCTTTTAAAGTGGATTTTGAGTGGCTTTGAAATACATGCAATTCTTATAATAATTACAATATTTGCATACTCTTTGATCTTCCACATTGTCCCTATTTTTTTCACTTATCATCTGCTATGAAAAATATGAAAAATTTATTTATCCATTACTCGTTTGGCTTGTTTTGTCCTATGTCAGTATCAACGATTGCCATTTTTTCCACCATATATACTATATTCTTTTGGGTATAAGAAGTGTTTTGGCGATAAAAACATGAACCTACCTTACTCATCTTACAATCTCGATTTTTTTTTTTTTTTTTTTGAAGATTGCAATTTCAATGTCAACTCCTTTATTTATGTGTGTGTGTGTGTGAACAATTAAATAGAATAAATAGCAAATAAAATTAAAAGTCATCATTTCCAGAGATGTTGACAGAAAATTAGTATATAAAAATAATTACCATGGATCAAGGGGTAGCTCGAGTAATAAAGGGCTTAACCCCTTACTTACCGGGAGATCTCGGGTTCGAATCCCACCATCCCCTCCCCTATATCCCCTTGTAATATATATATATATATATATATATATAGTAAAATTACCACTTAACTGAATTTATGGATATTAATTATTTATTTTTAATAGAAATGAAAATGAGAATCAAATAAATTATTTAGAACTTCTGCAACAATAGCCGGAGGGCTATTGTGCAGAAGTTTAAAGGTTGGGAACCTCAGAGCTATTTTCCCAAAGATCGTATAGACGGGCGACGTTGTTTCGTCGACTTCCATTGCCTCCTCCGGCTCCGGTACCTTCAGCTTAAGGCGCTGCCACCTTTCTTCAGCTTGTTCTTCTTGAACCACAGTATCAGACCTACAAAAGGGCGACAACGCACACGCACAAGCTGAAAATGGAAGGTCTGAAGAAGCTAGAACAAGTACAGAGGACGATAAGCGTCCTTCAATCAATTGGCATTATTACCGATTCCGACACCAAGGCCGGTTCCGAGCGATTCCTAGCTAATTTCACCCTCCTTTTGGTAACTATTTAAAGCCTTCCCATTCCTCGCCCCGTTTTAACCTCTTTAGTGTTATTAGTTTATTATTATGCAGCCTTGATTCGACTGTGATGTCTTTGAGGTGCTAACGCCAGTAATATTTCAATAAAATAGAAACTTTAAGCTTTTGCATTTATTAATTCGATTTTTTAATTTGGCATGAATATTTTTGGGGTGCGTCCCGGTGACTAGTGAGAGTAATGTGACAATGTAAATTAAATAAGGTTATATTAGGAAAATGAAAAAGCAAATACTCTCTCTGTAAGCAAATGGGCTATAATTTGAGACAAACAAAATGAGCATTTCTTTACGGAAAGGAGTGAGCATTTTTTAATTTCTTTATGGAAAGGAGTGAGCATTTTTTAAGTGGCTGGCTTCAAACATTAATTGAATTAACGTTTACTTCATAATCATTTGAAAATTACTTTCTTCCTACATTATGTCTATATTTCCTTGTCTGTTTCTTTTTTGGTTTTAAGTTAACCATGACCAAATTAATTGATTGAGCTCTTTCGTCATGTTGATCTATTCTACAATGCTTTGAAGGTTCAAAGTTGCAGAGAGCTTGACATAACCAGTAAGTGTCAATTAATTGCCGAACATATGGCTAAGGTTTGGTTACTCTGCCTTCAATTCCTTGCCAAGTTAAGGGGCCCTATAAGTTTGCACATATTACTAGTTTTTTGTTTTTTGCAGATTTCATCCGCCTATCTTGCAGGAGAATTGCAGTGTGTTGATGGAGAAGGTATGTTGCTGTTGAATACAGTGGTGGCCGTAATTTTACTGCAACTATTGTTATCATGATTCTTTTATGAGCCTTGTTTACAAGCAGATGGACTTTGAGAGAGCTATTAAAATGTTACTCCCTTCGTCCCCTTTTGATAGGCTTGTTTTCCATTTTTGTTTGTCCCAAATTATAGGCAAGTTTCCCCATTGAGAGTTTAGTTTGTTTTTAACTTGACTAAAATACCCATATTTAAAGTAGGTTGTTATCTGTAGAATTCACTTTTCAATTCTTGGAATAATAAGCACAAGCATGCATTCCGTCTCCTTATGTAGTAATTAATGTTTGGAATATAGTTCCAATGATATTTGAAGCATTTCATGACAATTTATTGAGAGGAAAAACTTTTCAAAAATTTTACATTTTCAACTATATTTTTTATATCTTCTTAATTGGTGTGAAAACACAAACATGCCTCTCAAAATGGGAAGCAGGGAGTAATATTTAATTATCTGAACTTCATCTATATTTGCTTAGAGATTAAATACTTATGCAGGTGAAAACCAGAAAAAAACCATCATATCTGTGAAGTGTTACGAAAAAGAAGATCCTGACCAAATGAGCAGTATCTCCAATGATATGGCCATGGTTGGGCTGGATGCAATGCTAAGAGCATGCTCTACCCTTGAAGATTTTGTGAGTACTAATTATAATTTGATGCCTTTTGGTGATACATTTTAGGGCTACAATGTGTGTGTGCTTGTGCTTGTGTTTTTGTGTGTATGGGTGGGTTTTTTTTTTTTTTTTTTTTTGGGGGGGGGGGGGGGGGGGGGGGGGTT
>CAVNYN010244032.1:0-13663 GCA_963692815.1 Nyctanthes arbor-tristis | reverse complement strand
CCCCCCCCCCCCCCCCCCCCCCCCCCCCCCCCCCCCCCCCCCCCCCCCCCCCCCCCCCCCCCCCCCCCCCCCCCCCCCCCCCCCCCCCCCCCCCCCCCCCCCCCCCCCCCCCCCCATTATCTTTTGTGGTTGGTGCTGACAATACTACAATACGCCTTCTGAATAATACCACTGGGCCTCTTGTTTGTTTCACCCTGGGAAGTTATTTTCCTATGTAATGATTCTATAGAATGGTAACAAAAAGGAAGGGAAATTACGAGCACAGTGCTGACATGATCACTAGTAACTTAAGCTGACTGGACATTTTTTTATTTTAAAACCAATCACAAAGTATGATAGATACGTCTTAAATTTTCGTAAAATGTTAAACAGTCTAGTTCTATTATAGAATTTTTTTAACTAACAATGATGTATAGTTGTTTAAACTAACAGTGCAGGTCATATTTTATGTTTCACAAAATGGATGTGAGCCAGCCAGAGTCTATTTTTAGACACTTGCCAGTGCTTTCATTTACAGAAAGTTATATTTATCAGGTGAGTCTTGGAAATTACAAACTATTATTTGGAAGATAATCCTATTGAGCAGTTTGCTAGTATACCAGGTGAAGCTGGTACAGAAATATTGTAAATCCTTGTGTCATGACCCTTCTTTGGAAGAAACCAATACTGACTGAATAAAAATGATAGATGGCTTTAGTTTCCTGAGAATGCATCATTACTGGTTAGATATTGGCTCTTTAGCTACAAGGTTATTCTTGTGTCCCGATTGTAATGTGCTTTCAATGATGCAGTTGGATGGTTTAAATGAGAAGCTACTGCAGCTGCCAACTGATGGAGTTACTTTTTTGGATAGCGATTATGATGTTAGTGCTTATTGGAACTTCAATAACTCTGCTTGAAACTCGATTGCAAATTAATGTTTGATTCTCCCATCATGTTTTACTGAAGTGCAGGAAAATGAACAACTCTTAAGTGCTAGATTTAGGAGTCTGTTAGGACATGATCCTTTAAGACCACTTTTTATTGTACTTGAGCATCATGGATTTCTAACAGAAAGGTACGGGATCATGTTCTGTGCCGTTTTAATTTCAGTTTTTTTGCTACTATTTTTTTTTTTTGGGGTTGTGGGGTACATATTCCCCCCATCTTTACTGAAAACTTAGGGGGTGCTTAAATTACTTTGCCTGATTCACCCATTAATGCATTCAGGATTAGAGAAGAATTTAAGCGTGGAGAGGAGTATTGGGCTCTAGAAAGAAATTTATGCTGTGCACTGAAGAGCAACAATGAGGTATTTCTTTCCTTCATCTCTTTTTGCCGAAACACAATAATTAACCACTGCCATTTGTCTTGCACAGATATCAATTGAAGACGTGCTAAGGGCTATTCACCTGAAATCCTTTGACTATCGTGTGCTTCACCTTCTATTATATCACGTAAGAGGCAAAAAGGTGTTTTTCTTTAGGGGAATGTCATGTGTTTGCTTTTTCCAGGTTCTGTGATAACCTTGTACCCTGTTTCTTCTATTTTGTTTGTGCTTGTATTACAAATTTACGTCCAACTAAACATGCAGTGTCATTTTAGTACTAGTAGGAACAAGAATGACAATGGATCTTACGGTCGCAAATTACTTTGTCTCAGGCATTCCTGTTGTTAAGGAGTAAGGACTTGATGCATTGAATTAAGTGGATTCGGATGAAAGGGAAAGTCTAATGTGAATTCTAGTGCTTTGAAGATACCTATGATAAGGATGAAAACAAGTTCTAGTAATGGTTATTAGAAATAATTTGGACTATAACGTGAAACCTTATGCAATCAAAGGGTGACTTCAAGTAATATGAATAAAACCCAAGTGAAGCTGTTAAGATGTATATTTGGCTATACTAGGGTGATATATTAGAAATAAGCGTATACATCGAGGGAGAGGTGGAGCATTGGTTTCATCTTCTGTTATTGTTGTAAAGGGTGTGATTTCATTAATCTTTCATGTAGATGGATAAAAAGGGATTTGGGCAGCTGAACCTAGATTTAGCGGGGGGAATGAGACATTTTCTTTTGCTGCCATCGAGTAGATTTCTTCTGGAATTTAAATAAACTTAAGCTTCTTTATATCAATGTATAAGAAAATTTCTATAAATGGTATGGTATCAGGCTGATAGGAATTAGCTGATAAACATTACATTGCAATGTGGAAGGCGAGTGAATGAACAGGAACCTTTCCTTTTTGGTTGTTTTGAAGGTGAATGAATTGCATATGGAATTTCTATCACTTTCAGAGTTGCTTGTGGAAGTGTCAGATGACCTGTAAGTGGATCTTCTTCTTGGCAGTTTCGTCTCTTTAGTGAAATCTACTAGGGATGTCTAAATTCCAGATGTTTACATTATTATACAACTAAGTAGGAAAAATTCTATAATTTCATAATGCATGTGAGAAGCATGGATTGGATAATTTTCATTGATTGGCAAGAAAATGCACAGATTTGATTACGAGGTGAGTACATATGTTTATTGCTCTCTTGTTCCTCCCATTATTAATGTTTATCATTTGCATCGTGTAGTTGCTTGAAACTAGCTAATACTTCTTTCATTCTTAGTAGGATGACATTTTGAACAATAATTTCAACATTCTGCACATGTTTGTCAGATATTATGGAGCTTCTGCGGCACCTATTATGCTGGTCAGTATTTAATTAATTATTTCCTAATGCAAAATGAGTCCAATTCAAGCTTTTTCCCTTCTTGGTGTACGGGTGCAGTTGTGATTAAAAAATTGAAAATCAAAAGATCTACCAAATGCATTTAATGCACATAGAGAGAAACAATGGATATTCAGTTTTATTATGTATATACTTTGCTCAAACGTGCCAGAGAAATCTGGAATGCACATTCAGAACATCAGTATTTATACGGTCCTGTGAGTGGTGCTAGAATAATTTGGACCTAAACTAAACTGACCATTTAGGGGAAGTATTTACTTTGTGTACTATAAGGAAAATGTACTTTTTGCTATTTGTTTATGTCGTGTATTTGTCTGTTTAATGGATCAGTTTTAGGCAAAACTTTATGACTGCGATTGTTTCAACCTATGACTGAGATTGCTTCGACCATTTTCTTTTCCCAAGGCCAAATTTATAACTGAAGCAGAAGAAAGATATGACAAGTTGTTGAAAGAGATTGGTCCAGAACTGTCCATGGAGTATCAGAAAAGATGTGAAGATGCTACCAAAGAAGGTAATGTTATTCAAGGAGTAGCTGTTCTGTATTCTTGCATCACCCCTTCACATTTAACAATGTAATCGCTTTTGGTTATTGTTTCAGGGGGGAATATGGGTGGTCCTTCCCTGGGAACATGGCATTTCCCACTGGTCGTTGAAGATGAGGCCAAATTTCGAGCAACATTTTCAACTTCCACTTCGTGATCTGCTTCTTTACATGTTTAGCATGAACTTTTATTCATCCAAACCCCCGTGGTTTCATGCATCCTGACTGATATAAAGTCGGGCCTTTTTAACTCAGATGAAGTTTTTTGTTTCACTAAATTATGGGTGATTACTTATGGTAATGTTGTATTTTTGCTTCAAGATGGATGACTGTTTGCCTATTTTTGTATACCGGGAACAGAGCAGCATAAAAATTAAGACTTTCATAGGGATGAAATGCAAATGACCTCAACGCAAGCCCCGCGCCCCTCCCCCACCCAAAAAAAAAAAAAAAAAGGAAAAAAAAAATGAGGTGATGAGTAAACAAGGGTAGAAAGTAGAAAGAAACAAGTATATCTTATTCATTGATAGCTCAAATATGTCATTTGTTACTCGCTAGAGAGCACGGGGGATACAGAGCCAAGTCCTTGCATATTTATACCTAACCAAAGATGTGAACTTATAGATGGTGTTTAAACACAACACAAGACAAGCACGAGCACCAGTACAATCGACAGCAAGGGAAACCAAACTCCTTCGGATCAGCTAACAAGTTAAGGGGACTGAGGCCAATCATCAACAGCGTTAAAATCATCGTAGAACCACATTTCAATGTCTTCATCCTCCAGGGGATGTTCATCGTCCCAAAAATCATCTAACATCTCAGCATATTCCTCGTCTATGTCACCAGCAATGAAGTCCCAGGCAAGGTATCCAGACGAGCCCGAGTAGTCTGAGCAGTTGTCCCAACCATTCATCGTGTCATAACAATCAACAACCAATGGTCCAATCACTTTCAATTTCATGAACTTCTTTACAAACTTTTCATCTAGAAACACATTCCAACAACCTCGTACATCAAGTAACTCAAGCTGTTTGCAGTTATTAAGGATCTCGATCACACTTTCTGTGCCCACGAGCATGTAGGCAATCTCAAGATGCTTGAGTCTAGGCATTGTTGCAGCAATAGCTAGGGCTTCATCATCTTGGGAAAGTTTGTTGATGACTTCTAGTGGGTGCATTATTCGGCGCAAACTGGTGAGAAATTTACAGTGTTTCCCTATCGCTTCAAGAGCTTCAGCTCCTATATTAATGCAGTAACTCAAATCTAAAGATGTAATCGTTGAAAGCATCGCAGCAGCCTCTCGCACGACCACATCGCTTATTTCGCTTCTTGGTAGCCGGAGAGTCCTCAAAGATTTCGCACTTGCAACCAAAACAGAATAAATCGCAAACAATCCAAATCCAAAACATGTAAAATCACCAATATAAAGATCACAAGAGCAAGAAATGAACACAACACTTACTGGTTTGCAATGAACGAAATGCTATGGTCATTAGAGATCCCGGATACGCAGAGCTTCCGGGGCGAGCCCCCACTTCTCATAACAAGCAATTGGAGCATTCGTTCGACGATTTCAGGCTTGCAGTTTCGACTCCATTCCTCAATGTCAATTTCTTGCCAACAATAAGGCCCCTTTACTGTTCTTCCCCATGACTTGCAAACTCTTGGTACCACAGTGAGTACCTCACAAAGTGACAGATTCTTGAATATTAAGCCAAGTGCATCTGGTATTAATTCATCCCACCGCCGAAAATCGCCCCCCTCATCCATTTACCTTAACCTTCTCTTCAGCCAAGATTGTAATTTTAAACAAATTCTAAGACAAAAGATTGAAGCTAAAACAGAGATTCATACTCCCTCTTCCGAATTCTATTGGAGTCATGGATAGACACCCACAAGTCTACCAGAAATTTATGCCCTTTTCCTCTTAAGATACTGTAAAGGAACATATAGTGAGATTACCTAATAATTTAGTATCCGAGGAAAGAATAAATCTACATTACTCCACATTAAATTATACGCAGTTTATGCTAAAAATCAGAAGCCGAGAATCCAAACAAAAGCAAGTAAGGAAATGGACCATGGTCTATATTATTATATGCAAAAGAAAGGTGTCATCTTTACAGCAAACTAAATATTCACATATACACACACAGAGAAAGAGAAAAACAGATCAGATGTGAGAGAAACCAGTGAGATTCACAGAAATTTGCAGCTGAAAATGGCTAGAAACACCATACATCACTTCATTATGTAAACGAAATTTCAAGAAAGAGTCCAGATCAGCCACGGCTGATAGTGAGATAGAGTAAAAACGCAGAGAAACAGCAAAATGCCACGTTGAGGATAAAAAGAAATTAATTTGATTCCATAACATGCTCCAAGACCCAGTATTAAAAGTGTGTAGTCAGCAACAAACCAGCAAAACGTAAAGATGATGGGAGAGTTAGGAAATGGATTTTTCAAGAATGTCCCTTTTGAAAAAAAATTGTTAAAGAAAAAGCAGCAGAAGCAGAAAAATTACCAAGCTTTTTGTACTCTTGGATCTGCGAAGTCACACCGATTTATCCGCCTGAATTGAAGGGTCTGGAGGAATTATCTCTCTCACTTCTCTCATTCTAGAGAGAGAAGGAGAGAAATGAAAAAAGAAACAGAAAAGCGGAGGCAAAAGTAATATCGTATCCCGTGTTTGTATGTGCTAACTGATGCAAGAAGGAATACCCATTTTCCACCCAAGTGAAAAGTGTTTTGGGGAATTGGGCTTTGTACGTTCATTTTAGCTTTTACTTGACCACCGTTAGGAATCACTAATGGCGATTTGGTTGAAATGAATATCACCATTAATGATTTATGTAAGCACTGTACTTGGAGGTTGCCGTCTGCATCTTCAACTCGATATTAATATGGTCTTATAGCAAGTAGGTTTTATTGAATTTTATGCTACGTGGTAGTTTTTCTAAATTGTATTGTATTTTTGTCTCTAATCCTGATTTCACATCATATATCTGATCAGACGCACACATGACAATAAATCATTGGACAATACGTACACATGGCAGAAGATCATTTTCCATACGTGTCTATCTTAGATGCTTGTTATGGTCGTCTTTTAAATCAAATGAATGAATATTTTTTTCTAGTTGCAAGATTTCTTTTCTTGTCATTTTTATTTTTGACTTGGTTTTTCTTAAAGAATTTCCTTTACTAGGCATTGGAGATCATTTTATAAAAATTTGTGCATTTTATATATATCTTTGCATAGCATTTGTTTTTCTTTTGCTAGCTAGAGCATATTTTTCACGACAAGAGTAGGAAATTATGTAGCGTATGGCACTAAAACTTCAGTGTTATAGATTGAAGAAAAAAGAAAAAAAAGAATGTACATCTATAAATCTTTATGATGATTGCAAATTAAAGATCCATGAAAAAAAAACTTGATATGTAACAACCAACTACCATGGATAAATTAACGAAGTTTATAAAAAAACTGCAAGCCTGCAACAAGACCATCAATAATTCATGGAATTATCATTAAATATAATTCTTCTATCATCTTCTTCAATTTCATGTCAACATCTATCAATTCATGTTTCTTCATCACCTAAGTGCAACTTCCCTTCCCCTTCCACTTTCCCTTTTATCTTTTGGTTAAAGAAAAAGAGGGAAAAAATGATAAATAACATATTTCTTACATAAATTTATAGAAGTAAATGCATTTTCAAATTATTGAAAAAAAATTATTAGAGAAGGCAGGGTAGCCACGTGAGAGATTGGAGAATGTGGTATTCTAAATTTAAGGTTTTTAATATTTTAATAATAAATTAATGGCTCAAAAGTATTTTGTCGTACGAAGAACAAGAAAAATAGTTAGATTTTTTAACAACACATCGTTGAAATTAAAAATAATAATATTTAATGAAATGTTCGCCCCACATGGTCTGACGCGCTCGTCTTGAAGCGTAAGCCTCATTCAATGAGATGAATGGCTCATAAACATAGTTCAAAAATTTGAGCTTTGATACATGAAGCATGTCGAGACCTAAAAGGCGGGTCTTAATGCAGAATCTATACCTATCTTTTAAAACAATTCTCACGGAAGTGGGATTAAACCATCTAAGTCTAAAAAAATTTTCCGCTATGTGAAATGACAACTAAAATCACTTTTTCAATATTGAAAATTAAAAATTGATCAAATCATACAGTAGTTGAGACAAAACAAACACTTTCAAGGAACATAGCATTTATAATCAAAATATCTGTTGATAAATAAAAAAAAATATTCAATAGTCTAACCGTAGTTGATCAAATACTCGTTCGTATTTTAAATTGTAAGTTGTCACTTCAACGCCAGCTTTAACTTTCAAATATATAAATAATTTCCCATTGAAAACTTTTAACATAAAAAGATAGAAAAAAAAAAAATTGGATCCATTAAAGCAAATTGCCATTAATCTGTAAATTGGCAATTTCAGCTTTTTCCCATGTATGGGCTTGCGCGGTAACAATTTCCAAGTGTGGAAAATGTGAATTAAGGGAAGGTGAAGGTACAACTAACATCAGCATGGTTAATCGTAGTGGAGTGGTAGTACATTATGGGGCCAAATGACATTTTACTCCTCTCGCTTGCAGATGTGTACCTGACCACAACTAATTGAACTGTGTTAGGAACATAATTAGTGTGGGCGAAAAAAACCTAAATTATGAACTCAAATAATGTATGACAATTGGGCCTATTTTTTTTTTTTTTTTTGGGTGGGGGTGGGATCTGTTATAAATGAGGGGCTAAATTTTAACAAAAATATTCACTCACTCACTGGTGAGTGAACTTACACCGTCCACCACTTATATAGAGGGCGGTGATTGGTCCTCCTACATATAAATGGCACCAACCCTCATGTAGGTAGAGGCGGTGTAAGTTCAACC
Source organism: Nyctanthes arbor-tristis (assembly GCA_963692815.1). NCBI lineage: Eukaryota > Viridiplantae > Streptophyta > Magnoliopsida > Lamiales > Oleaceae > Nyctanthes > Nyctanthes arbor-tristis. Next base: position 5,476 of record CAVNYN010244032.1, on the reverse strand, counting down.
ACCAATGGGTGAGTACCGGTGGGTGAATGGGACTAAAATTTTAGCCCCTCATTTACTCTTTTCCGTCATTGAGCTTATCCTACAAACATATTCAATTCAATTCAATTGCTTCACATGTCCAATTTAATGATTCCCCCCCTCATTTTTCCCTTATATATTTTTTGAAAATAAGTTTTTTTTCCTTAGTTTTTTCCCCTTAACTTTTGCTCCTATATTAATCTTGCTCTAACAGCATTTAAAAATTAACTAAATAATGATGGGAAAAGGTCCAGGGGAAATAAGTAAATGATAAGTAAATATGGGGCTAAATGATAAGTAATTGCCCCTTATCTACTTGTTTCTCCTCCTCGTCTTTGCCTCTTTCCCCTCATTTTTCTCTTAACATTAAAACATATTTAATATTTGAGGAAAAAAGGTTAAGAGGAAAGCACTAAGAGAATAAATCGTGGAAGAAGCCTATTTCCAAAAAGTGTATATTGTGTAGAGAAAAATTGGAGGAAAATAGATATATGTATTTAGATTTTTCTATCCCTTGGCCACACAATATTCTGTGTTGCAATTTCCCTGACGGGTCATTTATTAGTCTCATGCAAACGGCATCACTTTTCACAATTTTCTGTTTCTTATTTCCTATTTTACAATACGTGCTATTAAAATATTCAAATTAAACACGTGTTGACATTTAATTGGTTTGCACATAATTGGGAAGAAGGCGCAAATTGGCAAATGATGGGCTAAATTTAGCCCACCATTTGCTCATTCCCACCCCAAAAATAGATTTTTAGACCTTCAATTTGATACACCGTTTGAGTTCGAGTGGGAAAATCGAAATTTGAGTTTTTCTCTTGCACTAATCATGCTTTTTAGAGCATTTTGGGAGGGGTTGAGTTTTTCCCACCAACTCAAATAGGGTTAGTTTGTTATAGTTCATTTTTTTAATTTATAAATTCACTTACTATTGAATTGATTTGATAATTACACAAAAATCACCACACATTTTAAACTTTAATTAAATCCCCAGTACTCATTTTCACTATTTATAAATTGACTTTATAATTCTAACTAAATGGGTTACTACTTGTTGGGTTAAAAAGTTCTTAAGGAAGGGTGAAATTTCATTTACCTTTTTTTTTTTCAATTCCTTTTTTGTGACTATATTGCTACCACAAAAATCGTTTGTGGCACTATTTTTTTAAGTAGTTTTCTTATTTATTAAAAGAGACATTAATAAGATTATGAGAGAGGCCTTTTTTATTTTTTAGTTCTATTTTTATTGTCTAAAATACACCACAATCTAACTCATCAATTAATCGTCTTCTCATCTTACTTCACGACTTTGTGAAAGAAATCAAAGATTTCCAGCCAACATTCAACTTTTAATATAGAATTCAAGACACAATTTTGAGTTAATATAGAATTAAATATGCAATTCATATAAATTAGGGGTTATAAACCAATGGAATCAACCCGACTACCCAAGAACAATTACTAACACTAAAATCCCAAATTGCAAAATGATAAAAATCAAGAATTTTACTTACAGATTTGTGGCCAGCTTAAACAATCAATTCCGATAATCTTTCATCCAAGATTATGAAAATTCTAGTGGTTAGTGATTCATGAAATATATAAATTATAGAAACCTAAAATCAGAGAAGAAAAGAAGAAAAAAAGTATGTAGAAATTATATAAATTATATATATATATATATATATATCATTTTTTTAACGTACACTCTTCAACCCCATTACCTCCCCTTGGTGTCTACATACGATCAAGGCCATGGTTTTTCCTTACAATTTAGTTAGAATTCTTGCTGGAAACTTTGATTAAAAGCCGAAAGAAGTGGCGATGTGATCTACTGGCTGAAGAAAAACATATGCCGAGATGAATGGATGTGGTGTACTCATTTATTCTCTTTTTATTTAATAAATTAACTAATATAACACCAGTGCGATGCACAAGAAGAATAACTTTGAAAAATATAACTAATAGGAATTTGAAAAGTAAATAAGCAATATTTGTGCATAAGTTTAAAATATAAAAACATGAATATACATTAACGGAAAAAGTAAAAAACAATTAGACCAATAAAATCAGTAGTAAAAATCTTTTCCTACATTCAATTGAATCAATCCACTTGCACGGCATAGTGTATATGTCCTTATTTACTACACATAACACCCCATTTTAATATTGAAACCGTGAAGAAAATATTCTATTGTTGTATTAATCAAACCACATGCTTAAATTATGAATTGACTTTTTACATTCTCAACATCTTTGAAATTTTAGAATTTAATATTTTATTATTTGGAAATTCAAGCTTATTAAAAAGGGAACTGATATGGAAGAATAATAAATATTTGTGCGAAATTTTTTATATTCATATATATAACCCAAGAAATTTATTAGAGTTATAATTTTTTTACAAACAAACCTAAATGTACAAACATCTTAAAATTCCAATTCCCGACTCATTTTGCTAAAATATTAGAAATGTTTAAGGACAAAAATAAAAAACTAACCCTGTAAGTTTTGTCTATTGCCTATTGCCAATCAGGCCAAAATCTCTCAAAAAAAGTTTACATTCAAGGAAAGACAATTCAAGAAAACATGACACCAACCATGATGTCAATAGTTTAAGAGGAAAAACTTGTTTAGACTATTTTGACTTAGATATATATAGATATAGATTGTTCATGGAGGGGGTTATCTGTAAACTAATATTGGTGTAGATATTAATTTCAATTCTTATGTGTGGTGTAACTATAATGTAGTATCATAAATAAAAAGTGTAGCACAATATAATTTGCCTACGTTTTCCGTTAAGCAATTATATTGTCATTATAAATTTTCATTCTCGCACGACAAGTTAAACTTTTTGTCCTTTTACTTTTAATGTCCTAAAATATAATATATTTCCCATAACGTTTTTATTTTCGCACCACAATCAAACTTTCCCTTCTTTTTGTTATAATCACAGGTAATCACTGCATCTTCTTTGACAACTTTTATTCCGATTAGTTGCCAGCAATTACTAAGAAAAAATTTTCTTTTCTTATCATCGTCTTCTTTCAACAACTTTTGGTTCTATTTAAGGCTTGCTTGATGCTTTTTATATTACCAATTTATAATTTTATCTATCACTGATTTGATATTTGATTTGATAACTATTCAATTACAATAACATATTTTAAATATTTTTACATTCTCAATAGACATTCTACCTCTCTCTTTATTATAAATTTCCACATTTTGATAATTAAAGAGCATCAAACAAGCTCTTAGTGAATAGAAAACTTCAGTCACTACCCACGCCTACTTTACATCAATGGTTTCAACACCTACATAATTAAAGTGTGTGCTTGAAATCTTGATTTGAAACATCATTTGCATCTTTTCAAATTGATTAGAAGAAACAATAAGTAACCCGTGAAACAATTGTTAATTAAAAAAATAATGACAACCCATTTCGTTAACTTGAGATAAAGCATAGTAACGGAATCTAAGCAAGCCAAAAAAAAAAATGGAAATTGATGGAAAAGATTGGAAAAATCGCCTTGATTTATGACAGTGCGTGAAAACGCCCTAGAACTGAAAATTGAACGAGCCAAGACACTGGAAATATAATCTATTTCCGCTTCTCTTAATTCTACGTGGGGTGTGGAAGAATTGTTGCAATTTGCAAGCCATAAAATACCGTATGGTGTGAAGAAGTTACCTAGACGAGGTTTACATATGAGCACCACATCTTTATTTAATTTGAAGTATTTTGTTATATTATATTGTACATACTGGGTATAGAGGTAAATCTATTGCGGTGCAACTATCAATTTAGAAAAATTTTAAGAGGACGTGAAAATGAGACATTATTATGTGACATTATTAGGTGACATTCTTATGTGACACACTTGTATTGAATGATAAAAAAATAATTATATAACCATCACTTAATAAATATGTACTACATATAAATATCACCTAATAATGTCTCATTTTTATATCTCTTAAAATTACTCATCAATTTAAGTTTTATATGTGGCGGGAGGATTATAATGTGGTGGGGGAATGAGATTTTGTACTAGAAATATGATGTCCCTTCTCTGTATTTCACCCAAGCTCGAACTTCGACTGACTTAAGTACATAGAACCACGTGTTGCTCCAAATTTCGTCACTTTGTCAAAAGTTATTTGATGGAAGAGGAGGAACTCATGGGGATTAAGAGAGTAATGTCAAGTATTATGTGGCGTTATCTCATTAGATACTTATATGACACGTTAGATGCGTATTATTTGATATGTCGCTTCATAGAATATGGTGTGGCCTGTCAGATGACACGCTTCATAAACGCCTGATAGCATAAAGCCGTTAAATATCTAATTTAATGTCAAATGTCTGAGTATTATGCCACTAGACACTTATGTGGCATGTCAGATGCGTGTCATCTGACATGTCACATATCAAAGTATGATGTGGCATATCAGATGACACACCTTATAAACGTCTGACAGCATAACGCCGTCAAATATCTGACATTGAATGATTTTCAGAGATCAAGTGATTAACTAGATCATCTCTAATGACAAAGGGTGAAAGCGAAAGTGAAGACGAGGGATGTTGTGAAGAGATAATTATTTAAATTGAATGAGTGAGTGGAAAGAGGTGTAGAAAAAAAAAGAAAAGTAAAAAAGAAAAGAGAGATAAATAAAAATTTAAAAATAATGATAAAATAATAGTAGATAAGGTGGATATTAGGGTGTGATTTTAGACTTTAGGGTTGACTTTAAGAAAGAAAAGTAAGGATAAAGTAATCTAAATGAGAGAAAAGTAATTAAAAGAAAAAGAAAATTGAAAAAAAAAATATGACTCACAATTTTTTTTAGGGTTAATTTCGCAAATCGTCCCTAACCTTTGGGTTAAGAACCGATTTCGTCCCCAATCTTTTTTAAGACACCCTACAGCCTCCGACCTTTCAAAAATGCACACAAATCGTACATATTTCTACTGTTCCGCCAAATTTTTATTAAAATGACGATTATACCCCCATAAACATTTTAAACTTTTTTTAAAAGGTTTAAAAATAATAAAAAACTAAAAAAACACACCCCACCCCATGTCACCATTGCCGTCGGCGGTACTGTTGACGACTGGCAGCCAGAATAGTCCATTCCAGCAGCCAAAAAAGGGAGATGAATCCCCCATTTGTGCTGCCATTCTGGCAGCACAAATACTGCCGGAAATGGCAGCCATTTTACTACCATTTCCAGCAGAAATGGGGGGTGAATCCCCCCATTTTGCTACCGGAAACGGCAGCAAATTGGGAGGGGAGATTCAACCCCATTTTGGCAGCACAAATGCTGCCGAAAATGGCAGCCAAATAGCTGCCATTTTCAGGCAGAAATAGGGGGTGAATCCCCCCCTCCCAATTTTGCTGCCGGAAATGGCAGCAAAATAGGGAGGATTCACTACCCA
>CAVNYN010244022.1:0-11621 GCA_963692815.1 Nyctanthes arbor-tristis | reverse complement strand
TTCAAATACACTATAAATATATATGGTGTATTTCGTAAATTTCCTAAATAATAATAAGAAATGAAAGAAAAAAATAATGGTATTTTTACAATTTACAATCAATTAGAAATATATAATTGAGAGCCGATCTGAAAGAAGGGTAATTATCTCTCGGAAAAATTGAAACCCAAACAACTCAAAATTGCCTACACCGCTAAAAAACCAACCCAACCAAATTAGAGGTAGTTTGGTTTGAGCTTGGATGAACACCTAATCCACAAATGGTGGTTTGGCTTCAGATTTGGTTGAAAACTGACTCAAACTCAAACTGTGTCCAAACCTATTTATGTCATCGAATTAAGCGTGAGTCATGATCCTACTTTTGCCGTCCAAGAGTATCCATACAATTTGGTCATGACAAATTGACAATTCGGAAGAGTATATATATACACACTTATGGTACGGAAATTGTATGACGATTAAAAATGTTCTATAGCTAGATGCCTGACAATATACCATTACTAGTTACTAGTATAATGACAATCCACGTCAAAAGTGGTCACTTGGGAAGAGGAAGAAGCCCAACAAAGAAAGCTCGTTAACTGGTGTCAATCCCTAATTTATCAACATTTACATTCATCCACATTTCACATAACCAACGTTATATTCATAAATTAAAAAAAAAATATATATATATATATATATATCTAAAAAGAAAAGATCCAAAAGTGTTGTAAAAACTCAAAGAAGAATGATGATAATAACGACAAGAAGAGCAGCAACCACTGTATATTTGAGCGCCGTAATCAATATAGCAATTGAAATTACAAACAGCTGCCACAAAATCTGCACTCCGGCCCATGTAAGAATCCCGGTCAATCCAACGGCGAAGATGTTATCAGGATCGGGGTCCAGCACCAGATCTACCCAATTCAGTTTCAATCTCGATCGTCCGCCATTTTCACTCTCAATGTCGGATACCGAGCTCTGCCTGTTACCGTTTCTGCTATTGTTTTGCGAATAATAAAGCGAGAATCTCTTTCTGCGTTTGAGCTTCTGGGTGTGGAAGGTGAGGTCATGGGATTGAAGGCTGGAAGAGAGGGGCGGGAATAGTGTGAGTGGAGGCGGGGGTTTGAAGGATCGGAACCCTAGCATCATTTTCAAGGGCATCGGACGGGATTTTCCGGGACTGGAAAATGGCTATAACTTTAAAAAAGAAAGTATTAATTTGATTGGGACATCTCTTTGACTTAAGGAGGACCTGGAGTTAAAATTTTCACACCACGTCAATTTTGACGTTCTTTGATTTGAAAATTACGTGTAAAAGGTACTGTTCTTGGGGGCCACGTATTTTTGAAGACTACTAATAAAAGTTATATATTTACGTGTAAAATTGTTTTAATAATTATATATAGATGAATGGAAATATATTTGACAAAGTTGAATTCCATACATCTTTAACGGATTATAATTTGGTTTTCTTTTACAAAAGTGCTATTCATCTCTTTTCTCGGATGAAATATGTGAAAATAATTTGTTTATCTGATTGTCATTGTAGCACGTGTCCCCCGTGTAAGAAATTTGTAGAGTTTCCTACCTCTATATAAGGAGCTCATTTCTCTGATCTCGCATTAACGTCATCGAATTGGCTACACAGAAATAAAAGTTTCTTGTTTAAGTTTCTATGCATTTCTGAATCTTTTTTGTTTTCCCACTTCACATCCAGAATCCTGCTAACTACAATAGTGTGTTACGGGTTTATCGCTATCTACTTGAGCATTAACAAAAGTATGCTCTGTTATTGTCTTTTTGAGGATTCTTATTATCAGTACTTGTTCTACCAACCGGATGATCTGATAGGATGATTGGCAAACCCTAAATATCAAGTTGTTGTTTTGTTGCCCCTTTTTTCTTTTTGCGTGGGTTTGTTTGAACTGGAATAATTGAGTTGGAGCCCAGTTGAATGTTTACCAAAAACAGAGGTAGGGCTGGGCATCCGATCCGGTAATCCGACGAACCCGACTCTACCGGCCCGAAATGGGTCAAATCGGGTCGGGTTACTGTAGCAATCGGGTCGGCACGGGTTGGGGATAGAGAGGACCCGACCGGGTCGGGGCGGGTTTCGGGTCGACTCGGTCCAACCCGAGTCAACCCGCTTAACCCGACTCGGTCAACCCGGTTATTATTATTATTTTTTTTTACCAAATTTTTTTTTTCGTTTTAAGATCACAACATTTTCATTTTTTATTATTAGTTTGTTTTTCCTTTTACAATTTCACTCAAAACACTCAAAAATTATCTCTCAACTGAAATTCTTTGTTTAGTTTTATTAAACTTGAATCACATGGAAACGTGCCTAAAAAAATAACAAAACTCGATTTTTAATTTTTTTGGGCTTAAATCACATTGAACTATGTCAAAAAAATAAATTGGTGAAATTCTAGGCCGAAATTCAAGTTGGACCGGTATTGGGCCGGCCCAACCCGAGACCCGAGTCAACCCGAGTTGACTCGGGTTGAGTCGGGTTATGGAACCGAGTCGAGTCGGCTCGGTTCCTAACTCGCCAACCCGACTCAGTGTCGGGTCGGATTGAGGCCAAACCCGACCCGACCCGTCCGACGCCCACCCCTAAACAGAGGTGAGTCGGGTCTTAAAAATTGATATCTAATAGAGATTATTTGAGTTTAAAATGAATTCAAATTTAACTAAACTCTTCTTAACTGCATAGCTACTTAGACTTGTAGATTGACTTGGGAAAGTATTTTTTTTAACCATTAAAAAAGTTTAAAATTAATTCGAAATGTTCTCAATACATTTTCTTTTGAAAAAATCAGTATGTTCCATTTACTCCACAGTATTTTACGTCCCTAGTATTTTTGATAACTTATGATATGGCTCTTGCGCTTCCAAAAATCTCCCACGTGTCATTATTCTTTATAATATTTGTACTCGCTTATCACGTGAATATTTCCACTATCTATTTGGGAATCTTTCTTTTCATAATATCTTACAATCAATTAAGAGGGAGGTCTTCTCCCCTATAAATCTAGAAAAATTATATACTAGTACTATCTGTTCATTGTATCTTTTTTCTCTCCGCTTTTCTTCTTCAATTATTTCTAATTTTTTATCGCATTCTTTTTCAGTTGCGCCTCGATCCTCCTCAAAATCAGTCTTTCTTTTCATTACAATATGATTCACTACTACTACTAATAATAATATATTTTTTTGAAATAATATTTTAGTTTAAAAAGTAAAAGGAATACTAAAATTTTCTGAAAATATCTTTTATCCCTAAGTAAAAAAGGGGGTAATATTTTTCCAAGGAAACATAAAATAAAAATGCTAGAAGTTTTAATGGTTTAATGGCGGCAAACTCAAAATAATGGAGCCAAAACTTTCGCACTCCCTCCAAACCTCAGCTTCGGCCATTCGGATACCCCACGGATACCGATTGCGTCTCCTCTTCCGAAGCCACCTTAAATCTGTTCTTCGGACTTCTATTTCGCTTTCTTTCTACAGGTATGATGTATCCTCAGTTTAATCTGTATAATAATATGATGATTATTATAATTTCAATCAGCAGATCAAATTTCATCTTATATCCGTTTTATGTGTTTTTGCCCTGAAGAAATCGGAACTTGAATTTGAGTTTTAATTAAATTATCTGGATTTCTCATTCTGATCTGAATGCGACTGTGGTGATTTAGATGTATTACATGATTTGAATAAAAAGCAGCGATTACTTCATAAAATCGTAACTAGAAGAATGCGATACTTCTGATAAAATCATCATTATTGCCCGGATGAAATTACATTTGGTGTTTAGTTTGTTACTTTCTGATTATCGCATAGACGCAATATGGCGAGCCACCGCGCTTTATGGTTGGAAGGGGAAGTGCATGCTATGAAGGTTAGTGCACACAGTGGTTGTTTGCAGGTAAATTCTCTTTACTTGTTCTCAATGGGTAATTTCATGTCATAAATTTAAATATTAAATGAGGTAGTTTTTCCAGTCCCTTTTTCTACGATGTATTTGAGATTCTGTTCCACCACTTGGGGGTAAAGTTATAGGCATTAGAAGTGTAAAACTTGTGTAGTTTGAGTTCCTTCGCCATAGGAAGTGAATTTCCGTGTCAATCCTTGTTTTGCTTGTAAAGTCACTGTATCATTACGTTTGAGCTAGTCTCTAGCCGCTTATTGCATCCACCTCCTAGGTTTATTAATGCAAGAATAATTCTTCTAAAGGGTTAAGGTATTTTGCTTAAGGTGCTGTAATGTACTATTATCTAAGGTGCCTTCGTGGGGGGTGGAGGCAGAACAGGGAAGCTTTGTTTTTCATGTTATGGATGCAAATAATATGTCAGAGTTTGCCTAATAGTTGCGGGGAATGTGCTTTATCTGCTTATAAGGTAGTTCGGGGAAACGAGTACATTAACTTTTCACCTTGAAGGTTTTTATTTAGCTTTCCTGTTGTCACTGTCATTCCTCGGTGCATAAGTCCATAAATAACTTCTAAGCATAGAAAAATGCTTTCAGGGCTTCTATTAAGAGACTCGAAACAAATGTATACATACATGTAATTCAATGAAACTACATCCCAAATTCTATTTCTGACTTCTACCTTTTTTCTGTCGACCTTGAAAAATGGCTCTAATAATGGAGCATAAATTGAAAAAAGATCTGAACTGTCTACCATCTACATATTTCCAATCGAATCTCATCCTATATCTTAAAAATTTCTTTCTGCCACAATCTCATGTGAAGAGGTGGGCAATTCAATGTAAAACAATTTGTTGCAGTTCTACTCCTATTTCGGTCCCTTATTTTTCCGGTGTGGACGGTTATTAGTTAGGTCCTGAGACTTGCAACTTGCCCTGCAGCATTACTTCCCCTATTTCTTCTCATTTTTCTTGACCAGCTTGCTTGCAGGATAATGCAACCTTGCCATTAGAGGCCTGGGTGCTCGAGTTTTCTGCTCAAATCCTCGAACGCAAACAAATCCTACACAGTAAGATTTCAATAACATCAGCAGGCGAAGAATGATGGAAGACCTGTTTGTTGTTGAATAAAATGTCCACGGGGCAGAATGTGGTTCCAGCGACAGAAATGCAAATGGTAAGTATGGTTAATTTGATTTCAGCAAGCAGTTCATACCTTTCCAGAAGCAGTATTGGATACCTTCAGTTGTCAAGCCTAGAAAAAGTCAGTATTCATTTGGTAAGTCACTCTTTATGTTATGGTCAAATATTATAAATGGAAATTTTGTACCTTTGAAAATGGTTGTGACAGATGTCCCAAAGAAAACTGTCCGCCTGGGTAGGTTCCATAAAACACTTCTTGGAACGTTGATAGGATTAAGGCTGGATTCGTGATCCGCAAATACCTGCACAAGAGCTTATTAATCTGTCTCTCTAAATGACTTTAATAATCTAAAATTAGAGTTCTGCGAGATTGAATTTGATGTGGCTATAGAACAAGAAGCTGCAACCGGTTATTGAGACATTGTATATTTTCAAAATTCACGAAATTAAAATGCGAATCCCTCCAGGAGGTATAAACTACCAGGAAATAAGCTTTTGATGGTCACTTTGGTGTCTAAAGTTTCTTTCTTAAATAGAACTAAGAAGGAATGTAAAGGTTATTTATTAAAACTAAGACCAGTGATAAAATTTCTTAGTCAGGAACAGGAACAGGATAATGGTGGGACCACAAGGAGGATAGTTGTTCAATGAAATGATTTTTTGATTTTTTCTTCTTTAAATAGTACTTGGAGCAATGGTGTAATGATTATATACGCAAGCACTCTATAATTGTTATTTTACCTCATTGACTTGGAAATAAGTACCATTTAGTGGGAAACTCCCTCTCATTGCTGTTCTGCACGGAATCTGCAGGAAGGTGGTTAAGTCACAAAGAGGAATGTGGGAAGGATTCACTAGTAAAGAATATTTGCTTCCACTTCTTATTGTTCATGTTTTTGTTCCTTACCAGAAGTGTGCCTCTGACTGTTTGTGTCTGTTCTTCTCTTACACTGTTGCACAGAAAGCACATTTTCTTATTACATAGCCCACCTGATTCTTGATGGCTGCATTTAATTTCAGGAGGCTGGACTGAATCTGCAGTCTCTCCTGTTTAAATGATGCCAGATTAGGATATGTAGTCAGATCGGAAGAGGAAGTGTATTTTATGCAGAGGTAATGTGGAGAAATTAATTAATACTGTCTGCCTCTTTTTACTATGGAAGAGATGAGTCACTTTTCCGATCTGTATGTGGACAGTTTGACTATTATTAAGACTGAAGCAATGCCCCAAAAAACATGCAGTGGTTACCTGGTGTCCATATTGCAAGAAGATAGGGACTAGGGTCATCAGCTTCTCGTCTTTCCATCTACACATTCAAGAAAGTCTGGCCAGTTAGAACCAAGATGCATAAAGACGCTAACTTATTTAACACTAAGAAGAAGATAACCAACCCCTTTCAGTAGTGGATGATTGTCTGGGAGTTCATAGCTGCAGCAAAATTGAGTAACCAATCACAAAAATGAGTATCATCTTCCCATATGTTTTACCTCATGGACAATGTAATTAAGACATGCTGGGGCTATCAAGAAGCAAGGGTTATTTAGGAATGAATGAGGAAGTTGCTTCATTTTCTGAGGTTTCTCATCCTTATAGGTGCATCTGGTTTATGGTATCAATATGTATTCTGAGTTGACAATGCTAATTGATTATTTCCCACAAACAAGAAAACTGGAATAAATTATTCAGCTGCTTTATGGCCTGTTCTCTTTGTGTTCCAGCTTTCATTTTTCAGCTCATTTTCAATTTTGTGGTTTGGATGTATTTTAAGTAAAAATGAATTTATTTTTCCTTATTTTTGGGTGTTTCAACCATCTTTACACTGAATACTCAAAAAGAGTGTCATTCTGAGTGTACTTCACAATTTTTTTTTCCTGAATTGCAAACAAGTTTAGGATCTGTTTGTAGCTGACATCTCACAAAGATGTGACATGGTAGCCAAACAGATCCTATGTTTTGGAAAACTGAAAAACAAAAAAATAACATAAAACATCAAAGAGAACCTATGCATCATATTTTTTGAAATCTGTCGAAGATGCTTAGTGTGATACGCAGGAGCACAAGTTTTGTGCCTATACTGAACTTCTTGAAGATTAACAACTTAAATTGCCTGTGTCTATTATTATTATTATTATTTATATTATATATTTTTTATTTTATTTTACATATATATTTTTTGTTTAGTAATGACACTGTTTCTAATAGGATTTCATGCTTTGCTAAGTTCATAAAGGCATAGACTTACACTTGGTGCTCTGTTCGCAGCCGACTAACACTTTTCAGTTTTGGTGTTGGAATTGAAGCAAATTCTGTATTCATAGCAACAAGGGCCATTGACAAATTGGTTTCTTGCATATCCTTGTTCTGCTCTTGCATAACGCTCTGTAAGTTTGTCGCAAATTGTTCTACGTTGAGTTTGATGGTAGGGATTTCGTCAGGATCCTCATAGAATGCATCCTCAATATCACTTTCAAATACTTCCGCTGGTTGTTCTGGGGTCATTGGTTCCTCAATAATAGGTTCACAGTTTTGCATATTCAACCCCATCTCTTTATCTGAATTGTCAACTGCTGTTGGTAGGGCCATTGGCTTTATCACTACACCAGGATATATGTTGGCAGTTGTTGGGGCAGTAGATGGAACAATACCCTTCTCTTCTGGCCCAGGGAGGGCAAGTCTTGCGCTACAACAAGCCAAATATACTCATTATATTTCTCTCTGTTTATTCATTTCTGATGTTATTGGAGAATATGGTTATCAGATAAATAAAAGGCTACCTTGCGAAGGCACTTGCAAAGTGCCGGCACTCTCCTCTCATTGGGCATGCATTACAGTTTGGTTGTTTCTTTGTGCAGAAAACCTGTATTCAAGATTGAAACTACCCTTTAAGAACCTCTTTATGTACTGATGACAACAGTGAGCTTCAATAGACGAAGGCATACCTTTCCAAACGTTATCATTTGATAATGTAGCTCATACCTGCAGTTACATAATACACATCAATCGGTAAAACTTATTTGGGTATGTTGAAAATTTTTTTTGCTTATGCTGTCGAGATTAAATATTTTCAACATGAAATAAGTCACTTGAGTAAGGAAATTACAATGTTTTTTGATCCAGCTTACAGAGTCTGGGCCAGAGGTACTTTTGGATAGATTCCAGCACGGGGTAACTTCATGAAACAAGATTGGCATCAAAAGTGGTTATAAAATTTACTGTTGTGTGCTTGTAGTATAAAGATATACTTACAGTTCAAGGAGGTGCAACTGGAGTTCCTCAGGAAGTGGTTGGAGAGGCACCCAGCCAAGTCTCACAGCAATACGTCCAACATTTGTGTCAACCTAAGAAACCAAATTGTTAAGAACTTTTTTTTTTTTTTTGGGGGGCACTTACGGGGTATCAGTGATCTGTACAGATAAACGGCCTTACTGGAAATGCAAGGTTATGAAGCGTTAAGAGGCGTACACACTCCACGCTCTTTAAACCCAGTCCTCGTACGCTTAGTAGATAATCCCTGCAAGATTTTGTGATCACAGGTGAAGAGCAGAACTTTGGAGATGGAGATGGAGATGGAAATGATGAATGGCATTCCCTTGCCTTCCACTATATACTTCCCAAAGATGGGTACACAAAAGGATTAATTTCATTCAGGAACTTACTTAGCCTTTTCTGGTTGAACATCTCTCAACCATTCAAGATCAATGCCTCCATGTTCTTTGACCAGTCGATTGAGAAAATCCTGTGGAATATCCAACAAATGTCACACTCGCGTTTTATGCTTCTGTGGACTATTGGGTAGTTTTACTGGAGTCCATATTATAAACGTTTTGCTTACCTTAATTCTCTCTGCTAGCATGTTGTTCATTCCCCTTTCCTTGATTGTTTCAGAAATTTCACGAACATCAGCCTTTCTTAATGCTTCATAGTCCAGCGAGTCCATTGTTTCCTCACCTCTTTCCCTTTTTCCCGCCTTCAATTCTGCCTGCTTTCTCAGCTCATCCCAATTATATGCTTCTGTCTTTTCTTTCTCAGCTTTTGTCTTTCTTGCATTTGAAGTTGTAGGACCTGCCTGGCTGGTTGGTTTTGTTGAAGATTTCCTTGTCTCACAGCATTTGGTTCAGCTAGCTTATTCTCCAAGTGTTGGAAATTATCTGCAACAATTTTGAACTGCATATTAAAAATTTATTCAGTAAACCTAGTGAAGTCAGGATGTTCTTAGCTATTACCAGTAGGCTTTTCGTTGTATACAGCAGATCTTCTGTAGTCTGATAGGGAGTTGCTCTCTTGCTGAATGGTCTTGTGGCTTTCTCTCTGGCAGCTGATGGACTGTTGAGCCTCTTTACTTTGAAATCCAGCTGGCACATTATTCTGTTGTTCACTGCATTTGTTTTGAATCATAAGGTTCACTTTTGTTGATAGATCTGGTCTTGCAGTCTGTTGGGAGATAAAACTCCTTTCTAGACCCTGCCTTACGTCATATTGAGCATGTTCCACATCTGTTGCCTTTGGATTCTCAAAGTCTGTTGAAGCTAAAGAAGATATGCTTTCTTTTCCTGGAGATGCAAGGAAATTTGCTTCCCATTCTTCCAAGCCATTTGTCATGCTCAACCAGGAATTAGTGGAGGGGGGAGCTGGTTTTTGATGATGCAAATCATTGGAAGTGAATGGATAAGCATATGCCTTGCTACCTCCATCCAGTCCTTGATTTTGCATGTTATGCAAATGGTTTTCTGACTGCAAGAATTTTTTATTTGGTGACACACTTCCTGCCATCCGACATTGATATTCCTGGAATGCAGCCATTCTTTCAGCCTGTTCAAAAAGATTTAGAGTGCCACGGTTTTTGCTCAAATTACACCCAGATAATTGATCTTCAGCTTCTGAATTTGATCCTGAGCTGGACCTGATATCTTCATTTGTTTGGAAAATGAGAGATTCAGAAGAACTTTGTGATGAAACAACATCCTCATCAACTCTTCTAGTTTGCTTGTCCATTGGAAAGGTTCTCGTTTCTGTCATGACATTTCCTGATCTGCACTGATAGGATTCTCTGGATGTTACAGAGCTGTGATTGTATGCCGGCTGACCTGTTATCATGTGCTCACATGTTATATCTCCATCTGGATATGTTATCTGGATCTCACGTTTTTGAACTGATGGGCTTCCCCCATTTTGACAGCATGCTTGTCCAATTATTTTCGGTTTCAGGGGGAATTTAGCTGCAAGAGACATGAAGGCAGAGCTGCACACAAAGGAAATTATATATCGAAATATTAGCTTCTGTCATCTAGTCAGCTCGTTAGAGTAAAAAGTGCTAATTTTACCTGGAAAGATGATCTGAAACATTCTGTGTCAAAAACACTCCTATCACGGAGTCAACAACTGATCCTTTCCATTTGGAGAATCTTCGATCACCTGTAAAGATTGAAATTTCAAGGCAGATCATATTTTCATGAACCAATCAATTCTGCGGAGATAAAATGAAGCTGTATTGTTTGGTTTTGTGAACAGATACTGGACTAGCTATCATCATGATCCTAACAGTTTTATTGTTGATTAACAAAATGCCCAGAAGATTAAGAATACTTAAATAAGAATGATAAGATGGATTATGGAGATAAGGCAAAATTTGAATAGATATAACATGAGATGAGGAAATACATCAAGAAATGAAGGTGACATTATTTGGAGATAAATTGATGGATGGAAGATTTAGGACGTGTACTTGCATGAAGATTGTGGTGTGAGTTTAACATATAGACTAAAATTATTATGACTTTATCACATTGGACCTATTACAAGATTAGCCACAACGAAGAGGCGGACAAAGATATATATGTAGCTGATCCAAGATTATTGGCAATAATGCTATTATTATTATTATTGTTGTTGACTATGAAACATCTGACTGGTAAGATCATTTCTATGTTTCCCATCATCAAACAATACGGACAATCATGCTCTTTCTTCTAAATCCTATCTTAAAATGCAATAGGGGCTTACATAAGGGTCATGTATTTTCCAGTTTACCATATCATCCTCACTCTTCACCCATTTGAGAGATCACTATGATTTTGTAGTACAACTCATGGTACTTATGTGAACAATTAGCTGTATTGGTTATTCTTTTCTAATTACCAAAGCTGATCATTACTTCCTAAGATGTATGTCACAGTATCTTCAGCATCTATATAAAATGATTAGATTTATTTATGGTGCACTTGGAATGTCTCCTAACCAAGATATTACTAACTTATCTAAAATGGTACGTAAAGGTAATTTTTTATTTATTTATTTTTTTTTTTTAAGGAAAAAAAAAAGGATACTTCATCTAGGATATTACATGCATAAGCATGGTAACGGCACATCAATATTTATACTGCATTGGAGCAAGTACCTTGAACGAGATGCATCCTTGCGATGAAAGAGTCAACTCGTCCTCGGAAAACGTTCCTTTCTTCTTCCCACCACTTCTCTTTGTCCTTGTCAGTTCTTTCTGTGCTTTCACTTCCTTCCTTGCCCATCAAAAGATTCCATAGTCTATTTGTCTCTGGATCGAG